>OX451737.1:442100886-442283780 GCA_948472305.1 Vicia faba
TTCTCTTGCCAGAAAAGAGGATCGATCCATCTTTTTGACTAACAGCTCTACAGGAGTTTTGATTGAAGATAATTTCATAACCATTGTCACTTAATGTACTTATGGACAGCAGGTTATGAGCTAATCCTTCTACTAATAAAACATTAGAGATAGAAGGAAGGTTACCGTTTCTAATGGTTCCAGAACCAATAATCTTCCCTTTCTGATTACCTCCAAACTTCACGTCTCCTCCAGCTTTAAATTCCAGGTTTTGGAACATAGACTTTTTTCTGTCATGTGTCATGAGCACCCAGAGTCCAGGTACCATAACTGGTGTCTCAATTGAGCTGTTAAGGACATCTGCAACAAATATTATTTTATCCTTAGGTACCCTTATCTTTTTGGGTCCTTTTGGGTTAGAGTGTTTAAAGTTCTGTTTGAACTTTGGGTTAGCATAAGAGTTTCCAGAATGTGATGTATATTTTATATCATGTGAGTGTCCAAACTTGAATTGTTTGTTCAGAGGTCTATAAGTGAAAGTCATCTTAGCAACATGTTTTGGCATGTATGTCTCCTTCCCTTTGGGAGGTTCATAACCAATTCCTCTTCTGTTTTTCCCACTAACTCCATAGATCATTGAAGCCATTTTTCTTCTATCTATGCTTTTAGCCAGAAAAGTTTGAAAGCTACAGTCATATTATTTCAGAATACCTTTTGAACTAGACACATATTCTAAACTAGAATTTTTTTGAACATTTTGAATTTCTTCTTTAAGTTTAAAATTATTTTCTATGAGTTCAGATTTTTCTGATTCATGTTTCTCAAGATCAGATGCAAGACTCTTCTTGAGTTTCTTGTATTTGATTTTGAGCTGATTATAGTTTTCCATAAGTTCTGATAAACTATCAGCAAGTTCATCTCTAGTAAATTCAGAAAATACCTCTCTTGGTTCTGACTCACAGTCTGAGTCATTTGCTGTGGTAGCCATCAAAGCTAGGTTGGAATTCTCATCTTCAGAATCAGAATCATCTTCAGAGGATTCTGAATCATCCTAGGTTGCCATCATCCCTTTCTTTTTACCAAACTTTTTCTTTGGTTTTTCTCTTTGAAGTTTTGGATAATCACTCTTGTAGTGTCCAGGTTCTTTGCATTTATAACATATGATCTCTCTCCTGTTTGTCTTTTTGTGTCCAGAAGATTCTGGTTTATCTTCTAACTTCTTGAAGTTCCTGAACTTCTTCTGTCTGTGCTTCCACAGATGATTGATCCTTCTGGAGAGCAAGGATAGTTCGTCTTCTTCTGATGCTGATTCTTCAGAGTTTTCCTCTTCAGCCTGAAAAGCGTTAGTATCATATTTCTTAATTGATTTAAGGGCAAGAGACTTACCTTTCTTCTGAGGCTCGTTCTCATCAAGTTCTATCTCATGACTTCTGAGAGCGCTGATGAGTTCTTCCAGAGACACGTTGTTCAGATCTTTTGAAACTTTGAAAGCAGTGACCATTGGTGCCCATCTTCTGGGTAATCTTCTGATGATCTTTTTAACATGATCTGCTTTAGTGTATCCCTTGTTTAAAACTCTCAGACCAACGATCAGAGTTTGAAACCTTGAGAACGTTGCTTCTATAGATTCATTTTCTTTCTACTTTGAAGGCTTCATACTTCTGGACTAGAGCCAGAGCTTTAGACTCCTTCACTTGAGCATTTCCTTCATGAGTCATTTTAAGAGACTCAAACATATCATGTGTTGTATCTCTATTTGTGATTTTTTTCATATTCTACTTTAGAGATAGCATTTAGAAAAATATTTCTAGCTCTATGATGATTTCTAAAATCAGCTTTTTGTTGTCTATCCATATTTTTTCTATCAACTTTGTTTCCTTCTGAGTCTATAGGATGTGTGTAACCATCCAAGACTATATCCCATAAATCACTATCATGACCTAGAAAGAAAATTTCTAGTCTATCTTTCCAATACTCAAAATCTTCTCCATCAAATACAGGAGGTTTGTTATAACTATTGTTGTTGTTCAGCAGCCATTTGTGTTTTCTTCTGAATCTTTTCCTAACACGGTTAAGTGTTGTGCTCAGAGTCAAGCTCTGATACCAATTGAAGGGTAAGAAAACACTTAGAAGGGGGGGGGGGTTGAATAAGTTTCTCTTTTTCTTTTCTAACAAAGCTCAACAATAATGGAAAGACAAGGTTATTTTTATCCTGGTTCGTTTGAACTCAAACTACTCCAGTCCACCCGTCAAGGTGATTTCGTCTTTCTCAACAAGGACTTAATTCACTATAATCAACTGATTACAAACACATAACAACTGTTGTGACTAACAATGCACAAGTAATCTTACAAGTGACTAACACCACTAAGACTTAAATCTAGTCCTAGTCTACTTGAGAAATCTGACCAAACTTGGTCTCTCAAGGAAAAATTACAAGAGTTTAATCTTTACAGATAGTGAGATAAAATTTGCTTCTAATAAAGCTATATCACAAATGTGATTTTTCACTTAGAATAATATTGCACAAAGTGTATGAACAATGAATTTGTGAGCCCATAATTTTTCGCGTAGTTCTTGCTTCTTTTTGAAATTGATTAGTTGGCTTGCAATAAATGTCCTTCTATATATAGTAAGAACAAGATGACCGTTGCTGCCTTTAAAAAGTGGAGAGCATTAAATGCATGTGTGTTTCCTTGCACTATTCCATTTTCCAATGAACTAGCGTAGACACTTGAGTGCATGCAGCCGTCTTTGCATTAAATGAGCAAACGGCACTTGTAAGAACATGTTTCCTGAAGCTTGACAAGACAAGTTAGCTTTTACATTCTTTCAGAACATGCTTCACGTCTTGAATTCAGAACATTCTTGCTTATCTTCTAAACAAAGCTTTACTTGTTAAGCACTTCTGATCAACGCTTGCTTTCAAATAACTTCTGAACAACACTTGCTTTCCAGGTACTTCTGAACAAGGAATCCTACTAAGCGTTAGAAGATGCATTTTAAATAATTATCTTACCAGAGTCAGCATCAGTAGTTGCGCTAAAGCAAATAATTCTTTCATCAAAGAAATTCTTCATTTATTTTTAGCTCAGCACATCAAAATGCTTCTGTCAGAACATTATCTGAAAGAGTCAAATACGTTCATTAGAGTATAAATTATCTAAAATATAATTTATTGTTATCATCAAAACCCTGAGATATGATCAGAACTAATCTTGTTCTAACAAAAGGCCCTAAAGCGTAACTGGCTTAGTGGCGGAAAAAGGCCCTAAGGTGTAACTGGCTTAACAACGGACATAGGCCTAAGGCGTAACCGGCTTAGTGGAGGACATAGGCCCTAAGACGTAACCGACTTAATGGCGGATAGAGGCCCTAAGGTGTAACCAGCTTAGTGGCGGACATAAGCCCTAATGCCTAACTGACTTAATGGTGGGCATATGCCCTAAGCCCTAACCGGCTCAGTGGTGGACATAGGCCCTAATGTGTAACCGCCTTAGAGGTGGACATAGGCCCTAAGGTGTAATCGACTTAGTGGCAGTTAGAGGCCCTAAGGTGTAACAGGCTTAAAGGTGGACAGAGGCCCTAAGGCATAACCGACTCAGTGGCAAACATATTCCCTAAGGCGTAACCGAATTAGTTTCACTTTTCCATAATAGTGTTACAAATGTTTTTTTAGTTTGGGTGCCTCATTAAAAACCCTTGCCCTTGCAAGGGGAAATAGTGCACCCCGTACAATTTATTTATGATGATATTACATAATTTTAACTGAAATAAAACCTAAGGTTGGATACATTTTATGTCTTAGGTACTTCTATGCCATATAAAGTTTCTAATTTGTAGGCTCCGTTATTCAGCTTATGCAGGACCCAGAACGAGCCTTCCCAGCTTGGAGACAATTTTCCCTTGCTCTTCAGATCAGTAATTATTTTGAGAACTAGGTATCCCATATGGAACTCTCTTTGTCTGACCTTCAGGTTAAACCTCTTAGCCAATTTGTCATTGGCTGCAAATTCTCTGATCTAGGCCGTTTCTCTGACTTCGTCAAGCAAGTCGACTGAATTGTCTATATCATCCTTATTGATATCTCCACTGAATTGTCATCGCCTCCGTGTGGGGGTGTTGATCTCCATTGGTATCATTGTGTCAGCCCCATATACCATCCGGAAGGGTGTTCCCCGGGTAGTGAATTGAGGCGTTGTATGATATGACCAAAGGATTTCGTGTAGGTATTCGGACCATAGACCTTTTGCTTCGTCCAACTTCTTCTTCATCCAAGTTAGGATTATCTTATTTGCCACTTCTGCTTGTCCATTGGCCTGAGGGTATTCTATTGATGTGAATTTGTTTTGGATACCTAAGTCTTTGCAAAACTCCACCACGGAAGCACTCACAAATTGGGTTCCATGGTCAGACAATATGACCCTGGGCAAGCCAAACCTGCATATAATATTTTTCCAATAAAAACGACGTACCTTCTCGGCTGTGATACGTTCCACAACCTTAGCTTCCACCCATTTTATGAAGTATTATACAACCATAATTAATAATTTGAGCTGTCCAGGCGCGGTGAGAAATGGGCCTAGTATGTCTGCTCTCCAATGGTAAAACGACCACAGAGAAAAGATACAGTGCAACAACTCGGCTAGAAAGTGTATGAGTGGTGCATACACCTGGCACTTATCACGTTTTCTTACAAACCTGGTGTGGTCCTGTAGCATGCGAGGCCAATAGTATCTAGCTCTAAGGATTTTTCCTGATAAGGCTCTTCCTCTGATATGACTACCGCATGCTCCTTCATGGACCTCTCTCATTATCAGTGTAGTCTCGCTTTCTGATACACATCTCAACATGGGCGTTGATCTTCCCATCTTGTATAGCTTGTCACCCACTATGAGATAGTGGGTGGATATCTTTTTTATGCATCTCGCTTCATTAACATCTTTGGGTAGGATCCCCTACATCAAGTATTATATTATTGGTGCCATCCATTCAGTTGAATGCTCAATTGCCATAGTTTCCCCGTGCTCAATGCTCGGCCTATCCAAGATCTCTTGTATCACAGTCTTGTTTAGCCCCGACCCCTTAGTACTGGCAAGCCAGCCTAACGAATCGCCCCTGACATTTTCTTCTCTTGGGATATGATTGACTTCAAACTCCAAGAAATTTTTTGACAGTGTCAATACTATCTGCATGTACTTCAATAGTGAAGAATCCTTGGTCTGATACTCTCCTCTTACATGTCTCACAATTAGTTATGAATTAGTTTTTATTGTCAGATGGGTTACTCCAATTTCTTTAGTCAGTTTATCCCTGCTATCAGAACCTCATATTCTACCTCCTTATTGTTGGCTTGGAAATTGAAACCCAAGGAATATTCTAGTATTGAGTATCCCGGTACTTCAAGTACAATCCAACCCCACTTCCTTTAAGGTTGGACGAGCCGTCTACATAAAGGATCCATCTGCATGTACTTTCCTCTGGTAAAGAGGCACTCAACTCGACTAGGAAACCAGCAAGAACCTGTGACTTAATGCTTGTCCTCGAGGTGAACTTTATGTCGTACTCGAATAATTCTACAGCCCAGGTGACCATTCTCCCTCCAAGTCTGGTTCTTTAGTATCTATTTTATTGGATAATTGGTCCTCACAGTTATCAGGTGGCCCTAAAAATAGTGTCTTAACTTTCGTGCCATTATTACCAATGCCAATGCCAATATTTTAATTTTCTGATATCACAGCTTGACCCCTTTCAGGAGTTTGCTAATGAATTATACCAACTTCTCCCCGTCTTTTCCCTATTGCACAAGAACAAAGCTCACGGCCCTGTCGGATACCGCCAAGTACAAGATCAGGGTCGCATTCTCTTTAGGCCTCTTCAAAATAGAAGGAGAGGACATAAAGTGCTTCACACCTTAAAAGGCTTCTTCACACACCAATGTCCACTCGAACTCTTCTAATTTTCTGAGGGATGCAAAGAAATGGATTGACTTATCACCCGCACATGACAGAAAACGAGAAAAGGCTGCTAGCCTTCCTATCAGCTGTTGGACCTCTTTGAGGATGGACTTCACATGTCTATAATATCCTGACACTTGTCGGGATTGACTTCTATTCCTCTGTTCGTGACCATGAACCCTAGGAATTTTCTGGCTTGTACCCCGAAGATGCACTTATCTGAGTTCAACCTCATATCATATCTCCTTATTGAAGCGAGCGTCTCTTTTAGATCTACGACGTGTCATTTCCCTGTGGTGATTTTAACAACCATGTTGTCCATATACCTCCAAATTCCTTCCAATTTACGTAACAAATACGTTTCCCATCAATCAATGGTAGGTGGCATCTACATTTTTGAGACCAAATGGAATTACCTCGTAGTAGTAATTACTCTGGTCAGTCATGAAAGCCATTTTTGAAGCATTGGTCGGGGCATTTGGTTGTACCTGGAGTAGGCATCCATAAAATTGAGTAGTCTGTAGTCTGAATTGTCATAACCGGAAAAAAATACGAGATTCGCCACTGTTGTACCCCAAAATTTTCCCTCTCATTTCATCAACATTTTCTCACCACAAGACCCTTGGAGCTCAAGATCAAGTTGGGGTTTGCTCTGCTCAGGACTTCTCCTTGCACTGTTGACCCAAATTAGGGTTTGAGTTTGCACAAAGATGTTTTGACCTAAAATACCCAAAGTGACTTTCATGCTTCATGTTGGACTCACAAGTTTATCCATATCAAGTTTCAAGCCTTGATTCCAATCTTTGCCCAGTCAATTGGACAGTTGACCTAGAAATCAACTGTATTGGGGAAAAGTCAACTGTGACCAATTGACAGTCAAACCTCATGATTTTTGACCCACATCAACATTTTGAACTCATATGAACCATTTGGTCAAGTTTGGATCACAATTCCACGAGAAATTTGATCAGATCACCAAAAGGGTAAAATGGTCATTTTTAGGGTTTTGACTGCACAAAGGCAATTGTTGACTGTTTGACCTAACTAATGGCAAACCAAGTTCACATATGGACTCAAGGACTCAATGGCATGGTCTTGACACATTCAACAAGTTCAAAAGATCCCAAATGCATAGGATTGACAGATGAATTTTCCAGTCAACTGATCAAAATTTGACTGTATACTGAAAAGTCAAACTTTGACTTTTTGGTCAAAATCAAGTGCCAAAATTCATTTTTCATCAAGACATGTCAAAATATGAAACTTGTTCATCAAGAAACCCAAAATTGCAAATTAGGGTTTAAAATGAGAAAATTTCATAACTTAGAATTTTTCTAAGTTATGAAACTTCCTTATTTTTCCCTAACTTTGTCCTATTTTTTCATCAAGATACAAATGGATTCAAACAAAACTCAAAACATGAAATTTGTAGTCCATTTCAAAATCTACAACTTTAATTTACAAAGTTTTCTCAAAGGAAGCTTGTAGCTCAAGTTATGATTTTTGGAATAAGGGTGCAAAACATTTTTAACTTAGAGAAATTCTGACCTATTCTAGGCAGGATTTTTGTCCAACTTCATGGCCACTTTTCACATGGTTCCACTTGGAGTTTCAATTTGCATTACGAAGATGGATTGTAGTACACATTCCAAGCTTTCCAAATTGTCCAAGAACTTCTCAAACACCCTTGTGGTTAGGGAGAATCGAATTTGCAAAGTTGGGCAAAATCCACTTTTGTTCTTGGCCAAGGCTTGTTCATAACACTTTGCATTTTCAACTCAGCATGGTTTATGCTAGCTTACAGGCCTCTAATCCTCTTCACACTCAATAATTAAATGCCAAACCATTGTGTTCAAGCATTATTTTGTTCATTTGGTCATTACATGCAAGATTAATCCATAATTAGAAAAAGTAAATTTGCCATTTTGGAAAAGATGCACTTTATGTCAAATAACAAATCCAAGAGGCATGGGCCAGATCTTTGAAGCTAGAATTTGTACACAAATCCCTCTGATCAAGAAGAAGATATGCAGCATGCTCAAGGACTTGGTACAGGCCTATAACCCAACTTGCATTTCCTTACTTCAAAAACGAGCAAGATTGCAAAACACATACAATCTCTCATTCCTGTAAACACCAACCTAAGCAAACTTTGTTCTCATATTTCGCACTCCCTAGCTGACCTAAAGCACGATTCCTTCACCCTCAATCCATCCTCATATCCAAAAGCACAATTTTTCTGCAAAACAGAGTCCCTGCTGCAGATTGACTTCCACAGTCCATTCCACTCGTGCACTTTGGCCAAAAAGAGTTCAAACATGTTCCATATCACCCACTGAAGTTATCCCAAGCATTGAACACAAACTGTAACATCCCTAACATCACTTGCCATTTTTAGTTTTCAGTTTTGCAGGTGGACTTCCATAGCTTGATTCAGAGAGATTCAAAACAAGCTAAGCATAGGAGAAGCATCCTTGGACTTCAGGCAAGCTGTACCAAAGGTCAAACTCCATTGAAGATACCTCCATTGCTGTATACGACTCAAGCTGAACAGGTAAAAATATGAACTTCTATCTCTCTATCCAGGCATGATTAGGCTTAGGTTTGTGAAGAAAACATGTTCTACTCATAGCCCTGAAACCATCCATGTATTTACTTTTCATTTATATTATACGTGCTGTGAGAATTTTGTCCATGAACATTGAAAAAAAACTTAGGTCAAAAATTGGGGATGAAGAAATTCTCCCTCGTTTCTTAGAGTTAGGTCAAGTTTTTTATATGTATGAATTCGTCTCTTGATGCTCTACATTATTGGTGTTATGAGTTTTGTATGAAAGTCTAGGAATCAGGAGTTAGGAAGCGCGTGTTCTGGCTTGTTCGAACAAAGCTGGAGGTTGAAGATGACTGACTTGGGCTGGGCCTGAGTCAGTTTTGCTTTTTGCACCTCTTTTCTCATTTTGCACCCCCCCTGGCCCATTGTGTGAAATATCCATTATTTTTGACTTTTTATTTTTTCTTCTGACTTATTATTTTTTGTCAAAACATAAAAAACATTAAAAATATTTTCCACCCATTTTTGCATTTATTTGTTTTATTTACCATATATATATAAACAAATATATTTCTTTTTATTTAAAATATTAAAAAATAATACAAAATATATATATATTTTCAGTCATTATTTTTTATTTACATTTTGAAAACATTTTCTAAAATATACCATTTTTGTAAATAATTAATATTTTTATTCTTGTATATATTTAGTATATTAAAATATATGATATAAATACTTGTATATTTATTAGAATATTTAGGATAAATATGAAAATAATAAATTTTTTATTTTATTAATATATGACATTAAAAAATACCTTTTTTTTTTACAATATACTTTTTTTTTGTATAAATTAATATATAAATATTGTATATAATTAATAAATAATTGCTATTTATTCAAAAATTAGGGTTTTTCCCTAAAACCATAAAAATATCAAAAATTAACCTTTTTATTTTTGTTTATATTTTACATTGAAAAATACTTTTACATACATAAAAAACCATTTTTGTGCATAATACATTTTGCATATTTATTGTATTTATTTAATTATTGTACAATTAAATAATTTGTATATTCAATATGGATGTAATAGTTTTAGATTTAATTTCTTGCTAAATATCCCTACATTCAAACATTTGTACCCCCATCCCCATAATCATGTTGTAATAATTTAGGACTTTAAATTTCTGCATTTAAAAGCTTTCAAATTATGCCATGATAGACTTAGGGTTTGTATGCAAATCAACCAATAAATAGTTTGACTAATACAAAGACAAAAAAGCACGAAAATGGACAACACCAATCACACTTGCACCCTTAGGGTTACTCCATTTGTTGCCTTCAAAAAATGGGTCATGTTACATGTTAAGTGTCTTTGGCTAAACAAAAACAAATCAAATGATCATAGTCCCTCGATGACGCTTTCGAAGTTGCCTAAAAAATGATCAAGTCCCTTAAAGGAAAAATTGCCAAAGACACTTGGCACTATTGCATTGTCTAAACGATGACCCGCGCCCGTCCCGTTAACATCCTAACACAAGATTGTCCACCAAATACAATGGTGGAACAATACTGTTAAAAGGGTTAAAACATAGGAAAGATCTTTGAGTAAATTTAGGGGTAGACAACTCTTAGTTACTTGATCAAACTTGCAAAACAAAACCTTGCCTACTTTCAAAACAACTTTTAAAACCTTGAAACATCTTTTCAAAAAGACAAACACCTTTTGTAAAACATTCTAGTAAAGGATTGTTACAAGAGTTGCCTAGACAAGGTATCTTTTTCAAAACATTTTCAAAACCACACACACAAAGCACCATTTCAAACAATTGAAAATGCAAGGCAAGTGATCTAAGCAAGTAACTAAGAGCCCATGGATAACCATGGATAGAAAGGGTGCTAATACCTTCCCTTTCTATAATCTACTCCCCGAACCCAAGAAAACATCTCAAAGGTTTTTTTCTGTGCTTCTTAACCTTTCCTTAGGATAAAATAAAAAGTCGGTGGCGACTCTTGCTAAACCGAAACATTTGCAAAAACAAACGCAAACCTCAAGTCAGTTCTCCCACCGTATCACAACCACCACTACTTATTTGTCCTAAGGACGAGAAAGGAACGAAAAATCCCTAATTGTTTAGAGATTACTAGATTCAAGAGTTAATTAAATAAAGGGAAGGTGTTAGGCACCTTTTATCTCCCTTGTACTCAAGGAGACCCTCTTTAACTTAAGGACTTATGGGAAATATTTCTATTTAATATATTGGTAAGTAATAAAACAGGGGGAAATTTAGTTTTAAGTTAGTGGACTCGCCTTGATTTTTCAACCATGTGCCCATGTATCCTCTTGCGAAGAAATTAGAGTCTATTTCGTAGTTCGAATGTGTTTGGTTAATTTTTTATAGGATTGTGTAGAATTGTTTTCGAATGATCCTTGAACTTAGTTTGGGTTTAAAAATTGAGTGATCGTAGACGCAGTTAAATTTAATTTAAAAGCAATGCTATTAATCTTCTTTTTTTTTAAAATATCTTGCATTTTTTATTATGTTAGAGAAAAAAGAGTTTGAGTTGGTTAGCTATTTTAATATTGATCTAATTTTGAAATAGAAGTGAAAATAAATATTTGAATAAGTAAATAAAAATTGACGTTTTGAAGTTAGTAAAAAGATTTGGAAAAATAAATAAATAAATAAATATTTAAAAAAAGATAATTAGTAGTTAGAAAAAATATTTAGAAAGTAGTATGAATTAATATATATATATATATATATATATATATATATATATATATATATATATATATATATATATATATATATATATATATATATATATATATATATATATATATATATATATATATATATATATATATATATATATATATATATATATATATATATATATATATATATATATATATATATATATATATATATATATATATATATATATATATATATATATATATATATATATATATATATATATATATATATATATATATATATATATATATATATATATATATATATATATATATATATATATATATATACAAATTTATTATTAATCCTAAAGATAATAAATTATATACTTATTTATTATAAAAAAAGTACTTTTGTCATAAAATAAAATTATAAAGTAATTAAAATAAATAAAATTATAAAATAATTTATTATAATAAAATCAAATAGGCTTCTTTTATTTTTATTGCATTTATTCTTATTTTTATTTTTACTCATTTCTTTTAAATCAAAAATCAAATAAAATAAAATCACAAAGAACTTAGGACTAGTTTTTTTTATTAATTAAATTAATTTCTGAAATAATCAATTAATTGATTTTAACATTCTCTTTTCAAAAAGAATTAAAACAAATTAGAATGTAGGTCTAATTTTATTTTCTCAATTTGTTTTCTTTGCATAAAAATTAAAAACAAACAAAAAGATTTTTATACCTTAGGATTTTCAGACGTCTTTTCTACTTCGCGCGCATTTATTTATTTTCACATTTTTTCATATTATTATCTGCCTAATGGATGTAATAGATTAAAACTAGGATGTTTACTGCTTTATCCCCCTCATTCTTGGACATGTAATTAATCCCCAAAGCCATGTAATAACGTAGGATTTACATTCCAACACTTTATATTTCTGCACTTCAAATTCCTGTATATATATTAACTGTTAGTAATTAGGCTTGTATGGAAAGACTAATAACCAAACGCTAGCGAACTTAACAAAAAGAAGAAGAAAAAACTGAAACATAACACACTTGAACATATACACCTCTAAGGTACCCCACTTTGGTTGCCTTCGGAAATAAAACAATCATGTCCCTCGAGACAGAGACGCTTTAGCAAAGACCCGTAAATCAAAAGATTATAGTCCCTTGATGATCCTACAGTTGCCTTTCGGTAAATGATCTAGTCCCTAAACAGAAATTGCTAAAGCGTCTCTACATTGTTGCCTTTATGACTGTACGTCCCTTTTGAATGTCCCTTCTACATCCAACAATGGGGCTTCTTACCAAATCAATGGTAAGGTAACAATATCTAAAGGAGGAGGAAAAGAATATTAGACCTTTTTGAGTAGGTAGGATGCTCATAGTTGCTCGCTTGCTCACAAAAAAAAATCACTTTCACACATACACTTTCAATTGAAACATTTTCAAAAGTCAAAGTCCTTTGTACGCATTCTTATAGAGACGAGAATCATTACAAAGACACTTTTCAAAATCACATTCAAAAAACATCTTCCACAAACACCTTTTTAAACTATTTTCAAAACCCAACACTTTGTACGCGTTCTTATAGAGACGAGAACCGTTACAAAGACGTTTTCAAAATATTTTCAAACCCACACCACAAAGCATATTTTCAAACAAAAGCAAGTGAACTAGCAAGCAACTAAGAGCCCGTATGTTCCCCGCGAACATAACGCACTGGCAGACATCATGTCCAATATTCAGCGAGGTAATTGTTTTTCACCTGATATTCTCCCTGGACTTGGGATGCAATGAGCTGAGAGTCAGTGAATATTTTCACCTCCTTAGCTCCAAGGTCTTCGGTTAGGCGTAAATCTACTAGGAATGCCTCGTATTTGGCCTGGTTGTTTGAGGTCGGGAAAGATAACTCAAGAGAGACCTCGATTAGGGTTCCTTTGTTTTCCAATATAATTCCTGCGCCACTTCCTGTCAAACTGGAGGCGCCGCTGACGAAAATTGTCCATCAGTGTGCCCCGTCCTGGGGTGCAAGCAAGGTCATTTGGCCACAAAGTCGTCCAGTGCTTGAGATTTAAGGGCTTTCCTGCCTTCGTACTGGATGTCCAACTCAGAGAGTTCTAACGACCATTTCAATATTCTTCCCGCCATGTTAGGCCTACTGAGCAACTGATTTATTGGTTCATCTGTTCGGACGAATATGATATGCGGTAAGAAGTAGTGCTTGAGTCTCCTCGCCGCATTGATAAGGGCTAGGGCCACCTTTTCAATTTGCTGCTAACTTACTTCGGGGCCCTGCAGGGCCTTGCTTGCAAAGTAAATAAGCCTCTGCCCTTCTAGGGTTTCTATGATTATTGTTGCGCTTATTGCCTCAAGGGTGACGGCCAGATAGAGATAGAGGATTTCATCCTTCTTTGGTCGAGAAAGGACGGGTGGTTGTGATAATATTTCCTTCAAGTGGATGGGAGCTTGCTAACATTCACCTATCCATTCGAAGACAGCTTCCTTGCGGAGGAGATTGGAGAGGGGGAGCGCGTGCTGGGTGGATTTTGCCACGAATTGAGAGAGAGAGAGAGAGAGAGAAGTGAGCATGCCATTCAGGATCTGAATGGAATTTTTTGAAGTGGGCGTTAGAAACTCAGAAAATGCTCGACATTTGTCAGAATTTTCCTCAATCCATCGTTATATGTGGTAGAGTCCAAGGAATTTACATGTTTGTACGCCAAAGGTACATTTTTCTGGGTTAAATCCCATTCAACACTTTCTGGCCTACTCGAAAACTTTCTCCAAGTGGAGGGCATGGTCGATTTCTTCTGTCTATTTGATGATCATGTCGTCCATGTAGACTTCGAGCATGTCACCCATTTTATTGCGGAAGACTTTGTTCGTCATGTGCTGATATGTAGTGCCCACGTTTTTCAGGCCGAAAGGTATTATGTTGTAATAATAGTTGTCTGACTCGGTCATGAAAGCGGTATATTTTTGTCTGCTTCGCCATTGGAATCTGGTTATATCCAGAATATGCATCCATAAAAGATAGTAATTTGAAACTGGTCGAGTTTTGACCCATTTGTCAATATTGGGGAGGGGATAAGCATCTTTTGGGAAAGCCCGGTTGAGGTCGGTATAATAAATGCACATGCGTCATTTTCTATTAGATTTCTTTATAAGAACTACATTCAAGATCCAGGTTGTGTACTGGGATTCATAAGTAAAGTGTGCTTCTATGAGGTCTTTTAGAGCTAGTTCGACAACCTCCATTTTTTCGGGGGACTACTTTCTTTTGCATTGGGCGAACGCCTTGAGGGCAGGTTCTATGGTCAGGTGATGACATGCAATCTTTGGGTCCAATCTGGGTATCTCAACTGCGTTCCAAGCGAATAGATCAACATTCTCCCTCAAGCAAGCTTTAAGTTGCCTCTTTTCCAAGTTGGGGAGGTCAGTTTTGATCTTTACTCCTCTGGTGGGATCATTCCCGAGGGGGATGATCTCAAAGTCTCCGTCTGAAATGGATCATACGGGGGTCTGATAGTTCCTCACTACTTGCAGCTAGGGATGAACCTTCACCTTCGACCATGGGTTCTTTCCGTTTCTTCCTCTACTCTGCATGATCCTCCTTGGAGAAGCGGTTGTCGAGGTCGATGGCGTCGACCCTTGGCAGTGGTTTGGCCTCCTTGGAGCCTAAGGGCAGGGGGGCCCCACTGGTCGTTCGGGGTTTAGCATTGGTGGAACTCAGGCCCCTGGCCGAGGCTTCAAAACATCTTCTTGACGCATGGACGGCCCCGTGGGGATGACGACCAAACCCTCTACAGTGTAGTATTTTATTTTGAGGTGTACGATGGAGGGCACCACAATCAGTTTGGCCAGAGGGGGCCTCCCGAAGATACATTGATAGAGAGATGAGCAATCCACTACAAGAAATTGAGTCTTGATGGCTCTGGTGGTTACCCCTCTTCCGAAGGTGACGATCAGCTCGGCATACCCCCATGGTTTTGTACTGGCCCCGTTGAAGCCCTGGAGGTCTGAACCCATGTATGAGGTTAGGTGGCTTTCGTTCAGTTGTAGGGTAGAAAAAAACTGGGTGTACATGATGTCCACCAAGCTCCCTTAATCGACCAGTATACGCCAAACATCAAAGTTTTCCATGCGAGCCTGCACGAGCAGAGGGATAGTCGAGTTGGGGGCTCCGCTCGACAATTTCTCCATGTAGAAAGCGAGAGGATGAGAGCCTCCCCGGAATATATCCAGTGTGGCATCCATGTTAGAGTTGGCTTTAATAAGTTGCTCGAACCTTCTTTTTATGGATCCCGCTGTATGCTTGTTGAATCCCCCGTCGGAGATGACCATCACATCGGAGAATGACTCCCAGGGACTATGAGAGGAGAAGTACAATGGGAAATTCTCCATGTCTAATAAGTAGAAATCTTTTGGTCGCGAGATACTCATGGCAACCAGTATTGTGTTGATGTCGGGGGACTCCTTCCCCTCTTCGACGCTCTTGGTTTTGGAAGCCTCCTCGCGGGCAGCCTCTTTCTTCTTGTACTGCTTGAGGTGCCCGTCTCGGATTAGTATCTTGATCACATCCTTGAGATGGATGCAATCATTAGTGTTGTGACCATGGATTTTGTGGAACCTATAATGCTTGCTCTTGTCGGTTCTGGGCTTGGAGGGTGTCTGGCGAGGAAAGCGTATCCTAACCTGTTTAAATTTGGAGTTGGCGCACTCAGACATAATACGTTCTCTTGAAGTGGTCAGAGGGATGTAGTCATGGAACTGACCAGCAGGCCCCTTGTAATCTTTGGAGTCTCGGGATCTGTCTTCCCGCTTTCTCTCTCCCCCTGACGGGATGTCGAGGGCTCGTCACTTCTTGAGGGTTTGGCACTCTCTCGGTGCCTTGAATCTCTAGCATTGTTGGCTGCTTCTTTCTCCTCGTACTGAGTGTACGCTTGAGCTTTAAGGAGGAGGGAGTCAAGCGTGGCTGGAGTTTTGATACCCACAACCTTCGCGAAGTCGTTGCAGGGACGGAGCCCTCGTTCAAGAATGTACTTCTTCATGGCATCGGTCGTCGAGACCTGTATGACTTCTTTGTTGAAGCGCTCGATATATGTACATAGAGATTCATCTTTGCCTTGGATAATCGCTTCGAGTGAAGCCTCTTATTTTGGATGCCGACAGGAGGCGGTGAAGTGCCTCGAAAATATCTTTCCTAGCTATTTCCAAGAAGTGATAGATTCAGGGGCAGGCTTTCGTACTAAGCCATGGCACCATTTCTCAGAGTGGTCGGGAACAACCTGTATTTGATTGCACCCTTCAAGCCTCAGTAATCAAGTAGGGCGTCGATGTCTTCTATGTGATCGTCCGGGTCGGTCGTACCGTTATAGGATCCCAATGGGGGCGGTTTCTCGAGCCCAACGGGGAGTCGTGCCTCCATATTTTCTCTCAATAACGGGCCGCAGGGCTCGTCGTCACCGGTCTCTTCTGGTGATGATGATGGGGAGTGATAGTTTCGTTCTTGTCGGGCGTTGTCATCTCGTCGAGGGGAGGGGCTCCGCCCTCGTTGCATCAGTCTGGGTGATAGTCACCTGCTGCAGTCGTCTTTTCAGGTGCTCTTCGTCTTTTTGGGAAACAGAGAGTCTTTATCCTTCTTGGGAGACGCTCGATCACACTTCTTGCAGAAAGAAACGTCGAGTCTTTCCTTTCTTGGAGGACGCCCCTCTCAAGGAGGTGATATGCTAGAGGAGTTATGTCATTGGTGTCTCCAAGGGGGAGACCTTGACTGTTTCCGCTCCAGAGCCCCTATCCTTTTGCTTTGCTGGAGGGTGAGGGAGTTGGTTCGGTTAAGGGCAACGATCAATGCTGCTATAGTTGGGTCGACATTCTGCGGAACAGGGACCAGTTGTAGAATCTCTGACTGGTCTTCGACAGGGTTCTAGGGAAACTGTTCGTCCAAGAATAGATTGTTGTCGCAATTAATGTCGATGGAATCCGGGGATGCAGTATGTTCGTCACGGGCGCCGAAGTTATCCTCGAGGTGAGGATGTTCTTGACTTCCGCTGGTCTTGCATGATGGGGAGAGCACAGTCTTTCCAGATAGGTGGTGATCACCGTGATCGACCATGATTGGTGAATGTAGATGATCTTTGGTCTTCATATTCTGGGAGTAGAAAACGGGGAAGATAGTTTCCCACAGACGGCGCCACTGATCTTACCGGTTGATCAGAACCTGCAAGGTGGTTGGATGATGATCTTCAGACGGGCTGAAAAGTCGAGGAGGAAAAAATGGGGTTGTACCCGCAAGGCACTCCGACGATCAAGTAAGTGTGAGAGCAAAAAGAGATACAAGCAAAGTATTAGAGTTTTAGTGATGAATAGTCAATATTCAATACCTGACCCTCACATGAGTGAGGATTTATATGGTGCCCCTGGTGCTTGGTCATTAGTCCCTATTTTTGAACCTAGATATATTTATCCGCAAAAATAAGTAACTGACACGATTTGGTCCAACCGGGCAGGTGTGTCTGCAACTAGTAGTTACTTCTGAGGAGGAGGTAGGTTACGGGCAGCGGTCTGGTCGATTCCTGATTGTCTGGTCAACTTGAGGTTGGGCAGACTGAGAAACACTCGTCGATTATTGTAGGTTAGTGCTGGTCCAAGAGAGCAAACGATCGATAGTACCTGGCGAAAGACGAGAGAGCTCAGACCGTGGCCGCACGAGCCTTATCGAAGGAGGAGGCCAGACTGGCCCACTCTAACCGTTGAATCAATCCAAAACATATGTTATAATAGTGATCAAGTTGTTATGGAGTGTGTCATCAAGGATGGTGAACAAGGTATTGTTGGGGCTGCTAGTAAAAGAGAAAATTTACAGGTATCTCCTTGTGTGGTGGAATTTGTGACATTGTTAGGCTACAAATGTCAAAGGACCTTAATCTTGACAACTTGGTTTTTCTATCCGATGTCTTGTTTGTGGTGGATTGTGTTAACGGGTGTGCTTATTCCACCACATAATTAAAGCCTATTGTTTTTTATTGCATTTCTTTGTTGTCTAGCTTTAATTCGGCCCGTGTTATTATGCATTGGGGTAGGAACTATAATGTTGAAGCTCATCATATAGTGAGTGTAGGCAAAATGGTAGGAAACAAATTTTGGATTGACTTCGTTCCGTTTTTGGATGATGGCTTCACTTGTAATTTGCCTCCTTTGACTCAACTTGCTTAATACAAAAGGCCAGTTATAAAAAAAAAAACAATGATTTTTGTAAAATGTAGATATAAATCAAGTACAAAATGTAATGTAATAGTTAGGGACTTATTTAACTTTTCAAAAGCATTACATTTCTCTGTTTTTATTCAACCAAACAAAAGAAGCTGTTTTTTTTCCATAATTTTCTTTTTGTTTCCCTCTTAAACCAAAGGATATTAAATTTATATATTTTATAAAGGCTCCGACCAAATTCTTCCATCACAATTCTATTTCTACTATTTGTAATTGATTAAAACCAAGGTTCTTTAAAACGTGAAAGGAGATTAAACCAGACCAACCTAACTTTTTTTCATTTATTTATTTAGTTCAAATCTTATAATTCAGTTATAAACCGACCAAACATTATTTTTTTAATTTATTTTTACTATTCAAATTTTCAGTTATAATATGATATGCCAGTCTAATTTTATCGATGTTTGTTGGGTCTTGATTTTTTTTTTTAATTATGTAAATTTTGTATTTAGTAGTCAAATATAACAAATATTTTAAATTTTTTCAATTTTAAAATACAATCAATATAAAAAACATTTATATACTACTATTTCATTTTACTCATTCTCTCTATCTCTCTCTTCCAACCATTGTCACTATCACCATCACAATCTTATTTAATTTTATTTTATTAGATCTACTACCACCACTTACTTATTCATGCTCATCCTAATGAAAACTTTTTTTGTTCCTAAAATAAAATTTAATTTTTAGTTTTTTTTTATCTTATTGTTTTTCCATTAACAGTACTATTTGTTGCCAAAAATATATATTTATTTGTTATCGAGTTAAATAACTTTTAATTAAATAGTTCAATTTTATTTATTTTATTAATTTATTACCGTATTTAGTTTTTTTATCCTTTTATAATTTATTTCTATTTCTTATTTTTTTTCATTTATTTATTATTTTTTACTTTTTTGTTTATCTTAATTTTTCTAATTTTTATATATTTTAATTGAATTTTATTATTTACATATATAACACAAGTAGGTTTATAAAAAATAAATTTGTACATAAATTTTTGTTTATAATTTTACAATATTCAATTTTTTTTAAATCATATTAATTTTTTTCATACATATAAACTATTAATTGTTGATATTTTTAAAAAAATAATTAATATAAAACACTTAAATAAGTTTTTTTAATATATATTAATTAATAATAATTCAATAAAAAATTTCGTGCATCGCACCACTAAATAGCTGGTTAAGAATTAATAATTAAAGTTTATTTTGCAAAATAACATTAAATTTTCACTAAAGTTACTTACATTTAGTTAGTATTTATTCTTTTATATAAAATAAAAAATAATTAGATCGATGACAACAAAATTTATTCTAATCAAATTGGATTTAACAGAATTGATTTTAATATAATTAAATTTAATATAATTGATATTTAAATATATTTATGTGAAAATGAGTTAAACAATAAATTTTAATATAAAATTTTTAAAAATTAATTTTGAAACTAAAAATTACAAATTCATTTCAAATAGAATTAATTATGTGGATAAAATTAGTTATATTTTTAAAAACCAAATACTTCAAAATCACTCCGAATTAATTTTATATCTTTGTAATTAATTCCAGATCTTGGAATCAAACATACATTTAATATTATTGTTAATAAATAAAAGAGGACAACTTCTTTAACCATCATAAAAAAATTGGATAGTTTATCTTCAATTATTCACACAATACCATTTAATTTTAGGTAAATTCTTGACTATCCTTCATAAAATTTAAGATAATTTACTTCTAAGTGTATTAATGAAATTTTGCCATATAAATTAAAATTTTAAAATTAAATATTAATAAAAAATTATAAAAAAATCAAAATTAAATAAAAATATTATGATTTAGTTTTTGAATAATAAAATATTAGTATATCACGTATAAATAATAATCCGTATATTGAATAAAATAGAGAATGTTAAATTTTTTTAAATAAGAAGAAACATATATCTAATATCATAAAATTTTAGATTAATATATAATTTTAAAATTTTATTTTATATAAAAAAATTTCATTAATATAAATTATTTAAGATAAATTATGCATAATTTTATAAAAGATAGTTTAGGATTCACCTTAATTTAAACATATATAATTATCTATTACTAAATAATATAATTGTTTGTAATTCTCAAAATATTTTATTCTAAGAATAATTTTATCTAAATTTTTTAATTGAATAGATAAAAACTCATTTAACTAAAAAATTGTTTATAATTAAAGCCGGAAGAGTAAATTCAAACTCTAGTTGACGTGGTAATTTGCCACGATATCCTGTGCGTGGAAACACACTTTCCAACCAAATAGATGACTAATCAATTCCAACTTAAGTAACACGTGAAAAATAGGTCACAATGGTTCGCAAAGAGCCGTTACAGCATTTCAGTTTTATTCCTTATTCTGCAACACAACTTACTTAAAATTTAACACACAAAAGAAAAACAGCAATAGACCAATAAGAGAGCAAGTGAGAACTACGCGCTTCAAATGACACCTGTCATTCCTCAAGAAGCGTAAAGCAAAAACTCAGGATCATTCTCAAGAATCCTCATCGTTTCTGTTGCCAAAACCACCTCCATGTCCACTGAATTACCGCCTTCCTTTCCCGGAAACGCCGATATCTTCCCATCAAACTTATTCCCTCCGCCGCTCCTCACCGCCACCGGCCTCCCCCATCCAAAATCATTATCATACATCGGAAACCTAGGCGAACTACCAATCTGCACTATCCCACCATCATGATTCCCCATCTTAACCGCTTTCGGCTCGCGCTCGAAATCCTCTACGACGCGCCTCACTTTATCACTATCGTACTCGCTAATATTCTTGTTCAACTGCTCCGCGCACCACGTAAGATCCTTATCAACCACATCACATGCAGATGCATACGTAGCAATGCTCTGAATCGCGTTACCGAAATAATACTCCGATAACTTTGGCTCCAAACGGTTACGAATATTCACCGCTATTCTAACAGTCGTTGTTTTTGTGCCCTCAAGTTTCCTAGCGCGTGTAACACATTGCCACATTAGAGCGGAGAGCGACTGGAACGATGAGATCTCCGCCGGTGATGTATGGTTGCGATTCACTCTTGCTTTTAGCTTCTGAATTGCTTCGCGAGTGAAAGTGAAAATTCTCTCACGTACAGGCTCGTCAGTTTTGGGAGTTACATTGATGTCGTCCTCTCGTAAATGGAGGACGGCTTTTGAGTTGAGAATGGAATCCCGGCGAAAGTTCGGGATTCTACTAGGTTGTGTGACTCCCCTGGAAATCTCAGCGAACGTGTTGAAGAAGTTCCAGACGGTAGTACCGTCAGAGACAGCGTGGGATACGGCGAAACCGATGAAGATTCCGTCAGCGAGGTAAGTGACCTGGATAGCCAAGATTGGTGAGAAATGAGCGGAGTAGTTGATTTTACAGTGAAAAGGGATGAATTGCTTGAAGGCAGCATGGACATCAGACGGTGACAAAAGGTCGTTGGTAGTTAGGTGAGTGGCGTTTGCATGGATGAAATCAGCGCCAGCGTCGTTGCATGAGATGTAGATGTAACCATCGGGGTTAGTTACCAAACGGCCAGCCAGTGGAGGGAATAGAGATAGGGTTTTGGAGAGAGAAGTTATAAGGTGAGGAATGAGTGTTTGAGAGGGGATAGATGGTGTTGTGAAGAGACAACCTTTTTGGATGTACTGAGAACATATCATGGTGAGGTCTGAGACAGAGAGTTTTAAGTCTCCAAGAGATGACTTTTTGTCTGGAAAAACAGTGCACTTTGAGAGGATGGTGACTGCACTAGAATCATTAGAAAAAGGCTTTGCCATTTTACAAGCTCTTTGTTAAGATGTTGTTGAGTATGTTGGGTTGGGGTGTGGTGTTATGTTTTTATGGACAGCCCTAAGGTTTGATGGTTCATGCATCCCAATAAGTTATGGAAAATTGATATATTTGACCTACATAAATGTATAGTAGTACTATTTTTAATAAGTTAAAGAAAATTTCTCAACACATCAAATGCAAATATGGGATTCATTTGTATCATATACATAAAGATAGTAGTACTATATTTAAAAAATTACTTAGAACATCAAATGCAAAGATGGGATTCATCATTTACATATAGATAGTATCACTATTTTTCTAAAAGTTTTTTTTGTTTTTCTATCTAGGTTATGTTATATATGGCTGATTTCGCTGGAATGGACTTATTAAGAGAATGAGTTATTGCTAAGAGAATAAACAATCTTGCTATTTGGATCAAGGTATACCGGGAATAGATTTTATAATCTTTGTAGTGATATGTTAAATTTTTATTTATTAGCAATTATGTAGATTTTATACGGATATTGGCTTCTTATTCTGTTTCTATTGTACAAATTACAATCTATAGTATGTACGTATGTTTTGGTTCATGAACCAGAAATGTGTAAGGAATTGGTGAAACAAGTTCTCAGTACGGTGGAGCAAATTTTTAATACGAGGAGAATGAGTGAATCTATAATATTAGTATTTCAACACTAGTATAAGAGTGATAATGAATTGAATATCTAAAATAATGCTATTTGATATTTGTATAGTATGGGTAATTAGAATTGTTCTTGTGTGATTTGGGGCCATGTGTGAATGGTTGTTGATCTGACCTGATCAGAAATGGACCGTCACGGCTGGCTCCGAGCAGAAAGCTTTTTTGAACGAGGTGGGGGGGGGGGGGGGTACCTGCAAGGCACTCCGATGCTGAAGTAAGTAGGAGTACGAGCAGATAATAGTAAGTTGAGGTTAGAATGATGAATACCTGACCCTCTGGAAACAGAGGGTATTTATAGCCCCCAGCGCTGGGCCAAGGTTCCTCCATTGGGCCGGGCGGATTTGGCCCAATGGAGGAACTGCCAGGTTCTACGTGGGTAGTGGGGACCCGCACGTGGTCCCCTTCCTGGATGTTCTGCGTGAAGTGCGGGCGGACGGAGACGCGGTCTTTCCGGAGTATCGTGGGGGGAACGGTGGACTGAGTCTGCCCTAGCTGGGTTGCTCGAGACCACGTCGAGCTGAGCAACAGGGTGCCGTGCTCGACGCCAGGACGTCGAGCTGGACAGCAGGGTATCGTGCTGGGCGTCAGGACGTGGATTTGGACAGCGGGATGTCGAGCTGGACATCAGGATGTCGGGCACGGATGTGACCCATTTGCTCGGCGTGGTCCTCAGTAAGTCCCTTTGGATTGGGCCTTGGTAATGCTTTTGGGCCTGTCGGGCCCAGTCCAGAACAGGAGCCCCCCAAGTCGTGGTTCCTTTGCGAGGAGCCATGACTTGAACCCGTTATTCCATCGCTGAGGTCTCGTGCCCGGGATAGAGGTGTGGGCCCTCGAGGGGCCTCCTCGTGTCGTGCTCGGAGACGTCCTCGGAGGTGGATGCGCGGAGGATCCTTACCGGGCGTGTCGGTCGAGCACACGATGTATCTTTCGGGAACTGTGCCGCCACCCTATGGGGGTAGGGCCATCATTGCGTTGGGAGCAGCGTGTCGAGGAGATGGAGTCCGTGGTTGCCCGAGGTGACGTTTGGTATTCCACGTCATCACTATAAATAGGAACCTTGGGCCCCATAATACGTTTTCTGCTCTCTGTGCTCTCTCTGCTGCTGCTCTTCCAGACTTTCTCCAGTTGCGACTTCTCGTCACAGATTCTTCCATTTCGTAGCCAGATCCCACTCTTTGATCCAAGTAAGTGATCTACCTTCTTCATTTTTCCGTTTAGAATGCATGATTTCTGGCGTTTGTAGATGTTTTAGGACCGTGCGCGTGGGATTAGCCCGGTAAACTCGTGCTTAGCCCGACACATTCATGTCTAGGACCGGCAAACGCATGTTTGTGGCCGGCACATTCATAGTTTAGGTGATAAACTTCAGAGCTGCCCGGGGTCTTCATGATCCAGGGCGCCTGATTCATGATCGCGCCCGGTATGTTCATGGTATTGGCCGTGGGCTTCATGGTGCGGCTCGCCATGTTCATACCTCGGGTCGACATGCTTGCAGAGTGGCCGCGCAGTTGGTTTGAGGAAGAACACCGGGTTCAGGACGTCGGGGAGGCAACCATTCGTGGAAAATGGACTCATGTAGTCGTGTATGGGACCACATGATTTTGTCGAGCGTAGGACTTCGTGCTCAACTAACTGGTTTCTCGTGCTCTGCAGGTAACCATGGCGGACGAGCCGAGCTCTTCCGGACGCCGCGACCGTGACGAACAGAGTGCCGACGAGTCGGTCACCCTGATTGATACCGTGACCGACCCTTTGCTGGAATGGGTGGGCGTCGAGCCGCGGGGGATAGCGTCGGTATACAGCCGGGACGACCGACATCCATTCGACGTCGTTGAAGAGGGTCAAGACCAGCCCGGCTTCCAGAAAAACTTTGTAGTTATGGTTCCGTCAACCCGGGCAAGGATTTGCTCGGTCTATCCGAATTACAGCCTCGCGATGTATGAGATCGCGTTCAAAGACCTAGGGCTGCGGCTGCCATTCACTGATTTTCAGGTCGGGGTCTTTATGCACTTGGAGCTGGCCCCGTCCCAGCTACACCCAAACTCTCTCGCCTTCATCTGGGCGTTTGAGTTGACGTGTCGCTACCTGAGGATTGGGGCGACCATCCCTTTTTTCTTCCGGGTATTTCACCTGCAGCGTCAGTCCCGAGGAGGGAAACATAGCTGGGTCTCCCTGAAGCAGTCGAGGAGACTCTTTAAGATGTATATGGACTCCGTGAGGGGGTTTAAAGACAAGTGGTACGTGGTACGGCCAGTTACCGACGTTGCTTTAAATTCCCTTTTCGAGGAGGAGGGGTCAGTGAGCGACGATGATGGGGAAACGATGATGAGCGACGATGGGAGCCCTGTGTTGGGTCGTAGGGCTAAAATCCCGGTGTACTGGATGTCCCGACATTACGAGCATGGGACCGGTTATTACCATACCGCCGTCGGGGACATGTGCTCGGAAGATGAGCGGGCGTACGACGTTCTTTGCCGGTTTGTCGACAGTTTCCATCCCGCCCGATGGGTTACGCGGGAAGGGGATGATATCCTGGACAAAGATGGTTACCCGACGTTCGAGTCCCGTCCGATCGACACCAAGGTGCTGGTGGAGTGTCCGACTTACAGGCAGGCTGCCCGCCTGTTAGGTTGTTTGCTTGAACTTCTTTATTCGTCATTTACTCATGAAGTTTGCTCGATACTGACTTTTCCTTTATTTCGTGCAGGTACGATGGCTAGCCGACATGAAAGGCTCTTGAAATTATCCTGCGACCAGAGGCGGGGCAGGAGGGTCGTGAAGGCCCCACAGGCGACGAGGATGGGTCCCCCACCCGGTCCAAATGTTCCTCAGTCGGTGAGGGTGGACTCGCCGTCGAGCTCGGGACCCGCGTCAGATCCAGAGGTCGAGGAGATCGACCCCAGTGCCGTTTTGACGCAGAGGAAGAGGACCCGTGTGGAAGGTGGTTCGACTGTCGGCGAGGACGCCGATGCTGTTAAATCTTTCGCCTTCCCCCCTTGTTTCGAAGAGGCGGGCTTTTTCGAGCGATTCCCCCCGACAGTGGTTGCCCATGAAGCTGAGGCCATAAAAAAGATGAGTAAAGAGGAAAGGAAGGCGTATCTGGCCGCCAGCGTGGATGGGCTGGTAAAAATGGCCGAAATGGCTTTGGTGCTATCCGAGGATGGAAGGGATTCTGCCCATGTTGAAGAGCTCGAGCGGGAGAAGGCGGCGCTGACCGCGAGCTCGCGGAAATTGAAGGTCGCTCTGGAACGCTCCGAAGGGATGTTCCGAGAGCAGACCGCGATGCTCGATGCTGAGAGGGAGATGTTGACCCTGGAGAAGGAGAAGTCGGGGAAGTTGACTGAGGAAGGGGAGCTTCTTCGGGCAGACAGGGATCGACTGGCGGCCGAAGTCGAACGCTTGGGTAAACAGGTCGAGGAAATGAATGATGCCCTGCAACCTGCCGAAGATGAGCCCGAGGACATAGTAGCTTTGAAGAGTCGGATGGAGCTGGTCGCCCACATCCGGCTCCTCGAGGTGGACTGCGTCGGTGCCCTGGAGGACGGGTTCAATTCTGCGGTCGATCAACTCTCCTTGCTAAACCCTGGCCTGGTCACTGAGGGTATCGGTCACACACACCGGATTGTAGGTGGCGTGATCGTTCCTCCACCCGACTCTCCGAACGCCGACAATGATGATTCCGTGGAAGTCTGAGTAGGATAGCGGGCCTGCGTGCCCTTGATATTTGTATTCTTTGGGCCTGCGTGCCCGTTTCATTGTATGGTATGAACATCGCCGGCCTCCTTGGTCGGTTTACTATTGTTTTGTCGCCTTTGGGCATTTATATCAATGTTGTTTTACATTTTGGATTTTTTGCCCTTGTTTGAAATCGTACATTTGCAGGAATTTTTAGCCTAAGTCACGGGCCCGAGGAGTGCCCGTAAGTGGCTTCTGATTTGGCGAGCGAGTCTGCCCGCCTCCGTTTGTATGCGTTCTCTGCCCTATTTCGATTGGCCAGAGTCACCTAAGTGGTGTGCTCGAGGGGAGAGATTTTCTTTTGACCCTTGTAGATGGCCCGTTATTCTTGATGGAATGTCGGGCTTTTCGGAGCGAAGTTGCTCAGTCGGGCGTGGAGCCCGTTAGGGACGATTCGCCCTTGGCGTGAACTGCCCATCGCGAGCTGGGTGTTCTGCCTTATGAGTACGACGACGGTGGGGCTCGGTATAGCTGTCCACGTCGGGCACTATCGATCGTCATCGTTTACCGCGCGATGCTGTGCCATTTTAGTCGTATGTCGGGCTTGTACCTTAGCCTTATACGAAGTTGGACGTTTCTCCTCGTTGATCGAGCGCGGGTGCTGCTGGTCGAGGGTCCCAGGTGTTGACAGTTTCTAACTGTAGTACTGCTTTAGCTTAGCAGCATTCCAAGGTCGTGGTAATGGCTCTCCGTCTAACTGCTCGAGGTAGTACGCCCCGGTACCTGTGGTGCCGTGGACGCGGTAAGGTCCTTCCCAGTTCGCGGCCAACTTCCCTTCGCGGGAGTCTTTCTGGTTCCTGCGTAGTACCAGGCTGCCTATTTCGAACTCGCGCTTGATGACCTTGTCATTGTGGCGCAGGGCCACTCGTTGTTTTAGGGTGGCTTCGCGCAGGGCTGCACCCGATCGGATTTCCTCGACTAGGTCGAGTTCATCTCTTAATGCTTCGTCATTCATTTCTTCGTCGAGGGGTTCTTCCGTTCGTCGGGATGGTTCCATGATTTCGACCGGGATGACAGCTTCGGTGCCGTAGGTCAGTTGGAATGGTGTTTCACCCGTCGTTGAGTGGGGTGTGGTGCGGTATGCCCACAGGACGCTGTGGAGCTCCTCGACCCATCCTCTTTTGGCTTCGCCGAGTCGACGTTTGAGCCCTCGGAGGATGACTCTGTTCGCGGCTTCGGCTTGCCCGTTGGTCTGAGGGTGTTCGACCGACGTGAAGTGTTGTTTGGTCCCCAGTTTGGTGACGAAGTCTCGGAATCCGTGGTCGGTGAACTGGGTACCGTTGTCGGTCACCAGTGCCTGCGGAATTCCGAACCTGGCGAGCACGTTTCTTTTGTAGAAACGGAGGATGTTGTGTGAGGTGATTTTTGCGAGTGCCTCGGCCTCGATCCATTTTGTGAAGTAATCCACGGCGACGATTAGAAATTTGTTCTGGTAGGTCCCTTGCACGAAGGGCCCGAGGATGTCCATGCCCCACCAGGCGAACGGCCATGGGGACGACAATGTATTCAGCTCGTGCGGGGGGGCGAGGTGCATATCCCCGTGCTTCTGGCACTTGTCACATTTTTTCACGTGTTCCTTGGCGTCTTGTTGCATCGTCGGCCAGTAGTATCCTGCTCGAAGGGCTTTCCTTGCCAAGGATTTATCGCCCATGTGCTGGGCGTTGATCCCTTCGTGTATCTCCCGCAGTACGTCGGGGATGGCGGACTCGTCGATGCATTTTAGGAGGGGAATGGAGAATCCTCTTCGGTACAGTTTCTGCTCGAGAACAACATAGGAACATGCTCGTCGCTTGATAGTGGCAGCTTCGGCCTGGTTCGACGGGAGTTCTCCCTTTGTTAGGAAATTATAAACCGGGGTCATCCAAGACGTGGCATCCCCGATGGCGTGGACCTCGACCGTAGTCGAGGGTGGTTCGATACTCGGACGTGCCAGAGATTCCTGGATGACGGATTTATTCCCGCCCTTCTTTCGTGTGCTCGCGAGTTTGGACAATATGTCCGCCCTCGTGTTTTGCTCGCGGGGAACATGAGAAATTTCTGTACGTACGAACTTTGCCATGTGTTTTTTGACTAAGTCCAAGTACTCAATGAAGTTGTCATTTTTGGCCTGGTAGCTTCCCTGTACTTGGGAAGCGACGAGCTGGGAGTCGGTGTAAATTTGAACTTCGCGGGCTCCTAGGTCCTCGGCTAATCTCAGTCCTGCGAGCAGGGCTTCGTATTCTGCCTGGTTATTTGACGTCGGGAAGGAGAGAACCAGGGAGTGCTCGATTACCACGCCTTCTTCGTTTTCCAGGAGGATCCCTGCGCCGCTTCCGGACGAGCTGGAGGCTCCGTCGACGAAGATGGTCCACTTGTGTTCCTTCCCCGGGGGAATGTCGTTAGTGGTCATCTCCGCGACGAAGTCGGCCAAGGCTTGTGCTTTCAGGGCCTTCCTGCTCTCGTACTGAATGTCGAATTCGGAGAGTTCCAAGGACCACTTCAGCATTCTGCCCGCCATATCTGGCCGACCCAAGAGTTGCCTCACCGGCTGATCGGTTCGCACGATGATGGTGTGCGCTAGAAAGTAGTGTCTGAGCCTCCTCGTAGCGTTGACGAGGGCTAGAGCAACCTTTTCTATCTGTTGATACCTGCTCTCGGGGCCTTGTAAGGCTTTGCTCGTGAAGTAGACAGGTTTCTGCCCGTCAGGGGTCTCGCGGATAAGAGCTGCGCTGATGGCTTCGTTTGAAACTGCCAAGTATAGGTATAGTGGTTCATCGTCATCTGTTCGAGACAACACGGGCGGTTGAGACAGGCTCTGCTTCAGATGGCGGAGTGCGTGCTCGCATTCCTCGTTCCATTCGAAGGCCGCTTCCTTTCGAAGGAGCTTGAAGAAGGGAAGTGCGTGCTGAGCGGACTTCGCGACGAAGCGGGATAGTGACGTCAACATGCCGTTCATGATTTGTATCGACTTCTTCGACGTTGGTATCGGGAGGTCGGAGAACGCCCGACACTTGTCGGGGTTGACTTCAATCCCTCGTTCTGTTAGATAGAATCCGAGGAATTTTCCTGCCTTGACCCCGAACGTGCACTTCTCGGGGTTGAACCTCATTTTGCACTGTCTTGCTTGGGCGAAGACTGTCTTGAGGTGGGCTGCGTGATCGGTGTCTGCTCGGGATTTGACGATCATATCGTCCATATATACCTCGAGCATGTCGCCAATCTGTTTGTTGAACACTTTGTTCATCATGCGTTGGTAAGTTGCACCGGCGTTCTTCAGTCTGAAGGGCATTACGTTGTAGTAATAGTTGCCCGAGCTGGTCATGAACGCTGTGCAGCGTTTGTCGCCCAGAGCCATTGGGATTTGATTGTATCCCGAGTAGGCGTCCATGAATGACAAAGTCTTGTAGTCGGCCGAATTGTCGACCAGCATGTCAATGTTAGGTAGAGGAAAAGCATCCTTCGGGCAAGCCCGGTTGAGGTCGGTATAGTCAACACACATTCTCCATTTTCCATTATTCTTTTTAACAAGTACAACATTTGACAGCCAGGTGGAGTACCGGGCTTCAGAAATAAAATTTGCCTCTAGGAGGTCTTTTACAGCTTTTTCAGCAGCCTCCGTTTTTTCTGGAGACTGCCTACGCCTACGTTGTACTACGGCCTTGGCGGCTGGATCAATGGCGAGGTGATGACAGGTGACCTCAGGGTCAAGTCCGGGCATCTCTGCAGCGCTCCAGGCGAAGAGATCAGCATTCTCGCGCAGACAGGCCTTGATTTGCTTCCTGGCCAAGTCGGGGAGGTCTTTGCCAATCTTCACTCCCTTGGTCGGGTCTGCTCCGAGGGGAACGAGTTCAAAATCGCCGTCCGGAATAGGTCGGAGGGGGATTTGCTCGCTGCTGGATGGCTCGTCTTGGTCGAAGCGGGCGTCGAGGGCTATGGAGTCGACCTTTGGTGGAGCCTTCTGAACTTCTACCTCGGGGGATGCTCTGTCGGGCTCTTGCTTTGTCTTCTTGGTGGGTCTGGTCCCCACGTCGACGGTATCCCGTCCCCTGGAAGCGGCGTTGAAGCACCTGCGGGCAGCGGCGAGGTCTCCCTGGATGGTGGCTACCCTTGCCCTTTTGGTATAGAACTTCATTTTTAAATGGACAGTTGAGGGCACCGCTGTCAGCTCCGCCAATGTCGGCCTCCCCAAGATGCAATTGTATAGGGACGGGCAATCAATGACGAGGAAGCGGACCTTGACCTATCTTGTAGCCGTTCCTTCCCCGAACGTCACCAGGAGCTCGACATAACCCCAAGGTTTGGAAGTCGAGCCGTTGAAGCCTTGAAGGTCTGAACCCACATACGGAGAGAGGTGTGAGTCGTCCAGTTGCAAGGTCCGGAACAGCTGGCTGTACATCACGTCGACGGAACTCCCTTCGTCGACCAGGATGCGATGCACGTCAAAATTGGCCATCTTTGCCCTTATCAGCAAGGGGATGACTGCGTTCGGGGCTCCGCCGGGGAGCTCTTCTAAGTAGAAGGTGATGGGTTCTGACCTGCCCTTCACCCTTTCGAACGTCACAGTTTATGGAGGAGCTGCGTCGACCAGTTCGTCCAACTTCCTCTTGGCTGAATTGATGGTGAGGTCGTTGAACCCGCCCCCGTTGATGACCATGGCGGAGGGGAAGTATTCCCACCTGCTGTGTGTCGTCAGGGGCTCCTGCAGGAGCTCGGGAATTTCGAAATCCTCGGGCCTGGTTACCGAGAAGGCGGTCTGGATTGGTACCGACTCGTCAGATGGTCGGGCATCTTCTTCGGGCTCCTTAGCTTCATGGGCGTCACGACGGGGAGCATCATTTCGCCTGTACTGTGCGAGCCTCCCTCCTTTGATGAGGGTTTCAATGGCGTCCTTGAGGTGGACGCAGTCCTCTGTCAAATGACCATGACTCCTATGGTATTGACAGTATTTATTTTTGTCTGCCCCTGGCTTGGCAGGAGCTGGCCGGGGACGCTTGACGCCACCGTCTTTGAAATCTGTGCTAGCACACTCCGCCAAAATACGCTCGCGGGAAGCCGTGAGCGGAGTGTACTCGGTGAAACGGCCCGAGGGCCCCCTTTGTTCCCGGACCTCCCGGGGTCGATCTTCCTTCCTTTTCTCCCCGGTTCGTCGGGGAAGAGGGTCTTGTCGTGAGCTGCTGCTATGATTGGGAGCGCGAGCCCTGGAGTCTCGTGCCCTGTTGGCAGCTTCTCTCTCCTCGTAGTCCATGTATGCTCGGGCTTTGTCGAGGAGAGCGTCAAAAGTTGCAGGTGGCTCAATACCCACAGCTTTTCTGAATTCTGTGCTGGGGAGGAGGCCCCTCTCCAGCAAATATCTTTTCATATGGTCCGCGCAGGGGACCTGTATTGCTTCCCGGTTGAAGCGGTTGATGAATTCCCTCAAGGTTTCATCCTGTCTTTGTATGATGGCCTCGAGGGCTGCCTCGGTCTTCGGGTGGCGCCGAGAAGCTGTGAAGGAACTGATGAACTGGTTCTTCAGGTTCTGCCACGATGTAATTGAGCCCGGGGCGAGCCCTTTATACCAGTCCATGGCCGCCTTCCTGAGAGTTGTGGGGAAAAGGCGGCATTTGATGGGCCCCCCGACATTATGGTAGTGGAGCATGGCTTCGAACCCGTCAATGTGGTCGACCGGGTCTGCTACTCCATCATACTCCTTCAGATGCGGGGGTTTCTCCATCCCCGGGGGGATAGGTTCATCCATGATGGCCTGCGACAGGGGACCGCGGGGGTCGTCCTCGTCGCTCCTCTCCGGAGAAAGAGAAGGGGTCCTGTAGTTATGTCTGGCACGATGGTCGTGCTGAGATTCCCTCGAGCGTGATGCTCGGTGGTTGAAGGTCACCCGCCCGTCTCCGGCGTGCCTCCTGTCGTGCCTTGAGGGGTCGCGACTGGGTTCTTCGGTAGGGATGACGGGCTGTCTCTCATATTGGGGACGCCTCTGCTTTGGCCGGGGAGAGGGGCTCCTGGATTTCTCCCTATAGTGTCTCCGCGGGGGAGAAGGGTGTCGAACTTCTTCGACCCGAGGAGGTGGAGAAGGTGGCCTCTGGTGCCTCCTCGGGGGTCGTCGATCATTTTCTAGTGCCCTTAGTCTTTCTCCTTGGGCGAATATGAGATAATTTGTCTGGTTGATGGCCGCGAACAGTGCCTGAGTCGTGGCATCTGCCCCAGCAGGAACTGGGACTTCATAGAACCGGGCAGCTCTGCGATAAGTGAGAGCTTCCGGGTCGTCTTCGAGTGCTGGAGGGGTCGTAGAGGACGACGCAGTAACCCCGTCCCTGTGGGAGGTAGGTCCAGGGGCGGTTGTCACAGGGATGGCATTGTGGCCGGGATCACCGGGATTGTCGAGGTGTCCATTCTTGTCCGCGGGACCGTTATTGGTGTCGGCGACACGGACGTGCTGCTCTTCGCGAGCTGGATCAGCCATGACAGGTAATTGAATTGAGCTTTGGTCCTTAGAATTGTTCGTTAGACGGGGAAGCTGTTTCCCACAGACGGCACCACTGATCTGACCTGATCAGAAATGGACCGTCACGGCTGGCTCCGAGCAGAAAGCTTTTTTGAACGAGGTGGGGGGGGGGGGTACCTGCAAGGCACTCCGATGCTGAAGTAAGTAGGAGTACGAGCAGATAATAGTAAGTTGAGGTTAGAATGATGAATACCTGACCCTCTGGAAACAGAGGGTATTTATAGCCCCCAGCGCTGGGCCAAGGTTCCTCCATTGGGCCGGGCGGATTTGGCCCAATGGAGGAACTGCCAGGTTCTACGTGGGTAGTGGGGACCCGCACGTGGTCCCCTTCCTGGATGTTCTGCGTGAAGTGCGGGCGGACGGAGACGCGGTCTTTCCGGAGTATCGTGGGGGGAACGGTGGACTGAGTCTGCCCTAGCTGGGTTGCTCGAGACCACGTCGAGCTGAGCAACAGGGTGTCGTGCTCGACGCCAGGACGTCGAGCTGGACAGCAGGGTGTCGTGCTGGGCGTCAGGACGTGGATTTGGACAGCGGGATGTCGAGCTGGACATCAGGATGTCGGGCACGGATGTGACCCATTTGCTCGGCGTGGTCCTCAGTAAGTCCCTTTGGATTGGGCCTTGGTAATGCTTTTGGGCCTGTCGGGCCCAGTCCAGAACAGTTGTTCAATTAGGTATCAACGGTGAGAAATATGATGATGGGGTGATTGTGTATCTTCGACAGAGATGAAGGTATACCAGTTTGATGCATCTTCCCCTAAAAAACTTGTTATTGGCCTTCTTCGCGGGTCTTACGGACGGTCCAAAATAATTTCCCTCAAGCCCTTTTTCCTACGTTGTATAGTGAATGTTTTATCGGGTCCTCCTTCAGTCTGAGCTCTAGTGGAAGGGGGCATAGGGGTTTTGATGAAACGTGGACATCTTTGGGAAAAGATGCATTAAATTTCTTTCTTGTGATTGATGATGTTCTGATAAGTGTAAATTATAGTTATTTTTATATATATTTTTTGTTGCGCTTATCGACTTTTTGTTGTTAATTTCGATTGAATAAACTCGACCTTTGTGTAAATATGTACTTAGTGTATACTTGTATTTATGATTTATTTATATATTATTTGATAGTTTTAATGCCTTTTTGTATGTATTTTCGCGTATTTGGAGCATCGAGGAATAAGGTGTCGAAGGCACGACTCCAAACAGGCATTTTTGATCAAAATAAAGAAATAAAGAGGCTCCAGGTCGCACTTAGCACGCTCTCAGCGTGGGTTCTGAAGCACAGGCAGAGGCGAGCACGCTTAGCGCGATATTTGGCGCTTAGCACGCTGTAAGGCGGTTTAGTGAATAAATGAAGGCGTGCTTAGCGCGGTATTTGGCGCTTAGCGCGGTCTGCGATTTTCAGTTTTTGTATAAATAGCTTAGAACATATTTTTTAGGGTTTTTTATCATCTATTTCCCACTTGGATGAACTCTGATCCGATTTTCTATAGTTTAGAGGTTTAGGCAACATCATTGACTGCCACATCTTGTCGATTGTTTATGGATTGTCTCGGATCGTGTTGATATCGCGATAAGTTTCATATTCATCTCCTTCTTCTCCATGTATCATTCCAATGATGGGTTTTGTATGTATATCTTTACTCTTATTGTATGTACATTTGCTGATCATGATATTATATGAAATCTCTTATAAAAATTAATACCGGTGTTTGTTCTTGATTTTTGCTTTATTACAGAGTTTTGGTTTGTCATAGACATATGCTTACCGAATCTTTTTCTTGAATGAATATTTATTAGGTCCTAGACTCTAGACATAGATTTAGGCTTAATATTCATGTGAGTATCGGTTATGAAATATATCCGGGTTGTTTGAGTTGCGCGTGAAATCGCCTCCAAGAACAATATGGGTGATGTCTCACTTTATGTTAGAGATAACCTTAGTGTGAGCGATACGTGATGGTATTGACGAGTGATTTAGGTTGCATGCAATTGATCCACAAATTTAATCATTTGACGGATATAGTGAAATGTGATACTAGAATGAATTCTCTTAGGCTACAAATGATTGTTTTTCGCTTTATTTATTGCTTATCTACTTTTCTCGCACTTTTTTCGCAAACCCATTTTCCAAACTTAGAAGGGTTGAAAATTTTGAACGATAGTTTTTCCCTCTCATTAATACCTGTGTAGACGATATGATATAACTTATATATCACCCCTATAGAAATACTTACTTTTGCTTGCCGTTTTACCGCTTCAGCAAAATGGCGTCGTTGTCGGGAATTGGTGTTGATATTAATTACATCGCGATAGTTTTGCTTTTTAAGTTTCGTAAATATGTTTATATCGTACATTTGTGTATCTTTTACATAATTGTTCATTTGTATATCGTATACTTGTTTTGTTTCACGTTTGCCAAAAGTGTGGTTAGGTGTGTAGTTCCGTTTAGAGCTCGAGGAGATGCGAGCGACGAGAGTGAAACTATTTGGCTCATTCGAAGCAACGCGGTTGTTTTTCAATAACAGGCGTCGAGCTTACGACGTAAACCAAGCGCTTGTTGGTAGGAACCCCAACAGTTTTGTATTCTGTATATATTGTGTTTTTAATTATGTAAGTTTGTTGGTGTAGTGGAGGCTTGGTGAAAATGCAGCAACTTTGCTAGTTTTTCTGCATTTTCCTGAGCGTGCTTAGCGTGCTCTGCTATTTTCAGCTAGTGACTTCTATTTGTGTCACTTTGCTTCCTTCCTTTTTTCCACTCCACCAATGTTATTTAGTTGTAGTTTAGGTAGTTGAATGCACTTGTCTAAACAAATTTAACTCAGACTAGTTCTTAAATTTCATATCTTCACTTTTAAATTTGTTTAGACAATTTCATTCGGTCTTTTAGTATGTGTATATTAATTGTGTTTACTTTTGTGTTTGTCTTGAGCTTGTTGTGAATAGCTTGAGGATATTGAGGTGATTTGTCAAGTTTGATCGTTTCGACTTGCGAATGCGTGGTAATGATTTTGTTAAGGTTTTGTACACGTCCAAGGTATGTGTTTATCTCTTTCTAGACTTTATGCCATTCATTCTTTTGTATACTTGTTCATTTGTGAATCACTTTAGTTCCTACCTTTTTTGTGAGGTAGCTTTCCACTGTTCATATATGTTAGAGACCATAATTCTTATTATGCTTAATCTTTTGCTTGTGTTGATTATATGAAAGCATGGAAAGGATCGAGGCATTTTGTTTCATTTTGAGCATAACTACCTAACCAAAATTCTAATTGTCCTTGTGAGTGTGTGATCATTCGTAACCCCTTTGAGCCTTTTGTTATTGTTTATATTCTTTCAATTTGATGTTTGTCTATAAGTATTGATTTCACTTTTTTGTATGGATTTTGATTGTTGATTTTTTTCTCGAACCCTTAACTCTGTCTTGTTGTATGAATTTTTACCTTGTCTTAGAAAGTAAGGAGTATTCACATGATAATGCCAATTGAATTTAAGTTGGGGAGAAAATGATTGCGCACTTGTGATTGATTGTTATGAGGTTGAGAAAAAAATGAGAAAAAGAAGTGAAAATAAAGAGAAAAGAAAAAAAGTGCGAAAAAGAATTAAAAATAAATAGAAAGAAAAAAGAGAAAAGTTTTGAAAGTTTAGTGGTAAGTATTTAATTTATGTGTATTGTTTTCATTTGAACCATTGCATTGTTTTCCGTTTTCAAAACTTGTCAAATCGTGATTCTTTGGTTAATCATTTTCGTTTCTTCGATGTTGTTGGTTTCTTGTTTAGGGACAAACAAGTTCAAGTTGGGGAGAGTTTGGTAAGTGCAAATTGTAGTTATTTTTCTATATACTTTTTGTTTCACTTATCAACTCTTTGTTGTTAATTTCGGTTGAATAAACCCGACTTTTGTGTAAATATGTATACTTAGTGTATAATTGTATTTATGATTCATTTATGTATCATTTGATAGTTTTAATGTCTTTTGTAGGTATTTTCGCGTATTTGGAGCGATGAGGAATAAGGTGTCTGTGATCGGTGGATCTGGAACTGACTGTTTAACGCTGGTTCGCGAAATGTCGCGGAAGCAAGAGTCGCCACCGTCTTTTATTTTCTCCAATTGGAAAGGACAAAAGCACAGAAAAATTCCTTATAGAGATTGCTCTCGGTTCGGGAGGTAGGTTATAGAAAGGGAAGGTGTTAGCACCCTTTCTATCCATGGTTATCCATGGGCTCTTAGATACTTGCTCAATGTGTTTTCAAAATTGTTTGTTTGCTTTTCAAGGTGGGTTTAAAAAGTTTCTTTGAAAAATTTCAGTTCGACTCGTACGTTAGAGTGTTTGAAAAGTTTGTGTTGAAAGCTTTTGAAAATGTGTTGGTGTGAAAAGTATTTTGATTTGTTTGAAATTAGAGCAAGTATCCTTGAGAACCTACCTACCCTAAGGAATTCGTCTGGGTAAATGTCCTTTAAAGTAGTGCCATCCCACCATTGAGAGGTAGGTAGCACCACCGTTGGAGGTGTTCGGGTCAATTCGGGTTTGTAGGGACATGGTGATCACCAGAGCAACGGGAAGACACCTTAGAAGCTACCCTCATGCCAGGTTCCCGGATCATGAGGACTTACTAAGACATCCTCTACTCGACGATCACCTTTCGAGGCAAGGCAACAGTGAGGCGTACCCTAGGGGTGGTGTGTGCGAATTGTGTGTCGTTTTCAGATATTTTGTCTTGTTCATGGTATAGGTGATCTACGCTTGATTTTATTTTATCCATTCATTCTTGCATGCTTATTTAACAGTTAATATTTGCGGGAAAATAAATCTAAACTATTACAAATGGCGCGGGTCCACATCACCAAAATTAAACCGGACCCGATTTGACGGAAAAATAAAGAAAAATAAAGTGCAAAAAGTAAGTGTTACAACGCTTTGGGAGAGATACATAATGAATTAAGCGAAATAAAATAAATGCGCGAAATAAAGGAATTAAAAACAAAACTAGGGCGTTGGACCCTTTTGCAAAATATTAAATTGCATGAATTAATTAAGAATTAAATGTTTTTGGTATCTTTAGTGTTTTTAGGAATTTAATAAAAAAGAATTAATTAAAAAAACCAAAATGAAATATTAAACCTAGTTCTAATTATTTTTAAGTTTATTATGAAAGTATTAAAATTTAACCTAAATGCAACCCTAATTAGTTTACAAGTTTAATTATGAAAATAAATAAATCACTAATATTATGGCAAAAAAAAAGGAAAATTAAAAGGAATGAAAGTTATTAAACCTAATGCTATATTTTTGGATTTTTAGTTATTAAGAAAGTATTAAAATTTAACCTAAATGCAACCCTAATTAGTTTACAAGTTTAATTATGAAAATAAATAAATCACTAATATTATGGCAAAAAACAAGGAAAATTAAAAGGAATAAAAAGTCATTAAACCTAATGCTATATTTTTGGATTTTTTTATGGAAAAAAGAACTAATATTGCAAACCCTAATTTAAATTGAATTTATTTACATGCTAATTTATGTATAAGGAAATAATTAAAATAAAAATTATTTATCACATTTTTGTCTTTTTTGATTTTTAGGCATTTTTGTATATTTGTAAAAAATAATAATTAATCTAATGAAAACAATAAAGAAAATAAAATAAAATAAAAAAATGAAATGTAATGAAAAGTGCAAACCAGGGGGTTTCAGTCCCAAATTAGGAGGTGTAGGCCTTAGCAATCTGGCCCAACAAGTCCTTGATCTTTTTGACTTTCCTGACTAGCCTGTGGTGCGTTGACTGGGGTTTATGGGTGTCCTTTAATCCCTGCCCTTGATTTGAACGTGCTAGACGCGTGGACGGCTTGAGATGGCAAGCGTATGGTGATCCACAATGTTGTGCCTGCATAGGAATTAATGTGGAAAAATAATATTGAAATTATTCAGACCTGGGACTCGAACCCAGGTCTTGGACATGCAAGGGTGAACGTCTACCACTGAAGCGTTTGAATCACTTTTAATATATAATGGTTAACAATTATTATAAAAGAAAAGAACATTAGTGGCCCCAACGCGCGCGAAATTTGAAACTAGCCAGTCACGTCTTGCCACCGAGCCTTCTTCTTCGTTGTCTTTTTTATTTTCTGAAACATAAAAACAAAGAGCAACGGTTTTAACCCGTTGCTATAGAGGACATATCAAAAAATAGCGAATAGGATTCAGGGCTCCATAAATTGAGCGCGAATATATGAATCTCTTCGTCCAAGCGTGATGATTGCAATGGTGGTGGCCTGGAGTCCTGATTTTACTTCTTTTTGAAAGCCCTAAATTGACAAACCTGTAAACCCTAGAAATCGCGCATGGCAAAACCTCATATACAGCATGATAATCAAATTAAACATAAGGGTTAGCTTTAAAACATCACAAGGAACAAGAATCCATAATTAGAATGTCATGAGGATGCTTAAAATTGAAAATACGATTGTCACTTTTTTGCTGTACAGGGAGGGTTCTATGTACCAATTCCTGGAGTTTGAGTTGATGTTAGGGATTGGAATCTATTCAGGAGACCACAAGGAAGCTTTTAGAAAAAGAATCAAGCTTTTAATCCACCTCTAGCAATGATTTCAGAATTGAGTTTTCCAGTCAAAATTCCAAGTTTTCAATGAGCTTTTGAGCGCAACATTTGGTGTGTGGGCATTAGGTTTTGACTCAGCACTTATGAGGGAAGGGAATTAGGTCATTAGTTGGCCTTGATCCATGCTTATGAAAGAATTAGTCTTAGGTTTTTCACCATTAACCAACTTTCCCTTTTTTAAGCAAAACCAAGACTTGGTGTACAATCTAACCCTAGCATGAGTTTGTGAGCTGGCACATGATATATGGAAGCTATCCCAATTCAAATGACACTATTCCATTGCTTTTTAAATTTTATTTGAATTTTTAAAGATTTAAAATGAATTAAATTATCAAAAATTAAATAAAATAGAAGAATCAATGTTTGGTCTTGAAATTAATCATGGGACACGTGTGTGGCATGACAAGGCTGAATCAAGTGGAAGAAAGTGGGCCCTTTTGTCAAAAATTGAAGTTTCAAGGATAGTTGACTTTTGCCATTTCACAAAAATTTCCCAACTTCTCCAATGCATAACTTGCTCAATTTTTAAGCTTTTCTCATGTTCTTGGACATTTTGGAAAGATCTTTGAGTCCTTTAACCAATGCCTTTGGTCCCATGTCATTTTGATTTTCCAATCTCAAGTTATGGTCTTTGACTTAAAGTCCCTTTTTGTTGACTTTTGAAAATGACCTATAATGTTGAAATTGATAACTTTTTGTGAGAGCATTTCCTGGACTTGAAGTATGAAGATGAGTTGTAGGAAATGTCTTTATCTTCAAAATGAGCTTTGGATGGAATTTTTCTGATAATCCATGTGAAAGTTATGCCCTGGTCAATTTCAGTTGACTTTTTCAGCTGTCCAAATAAGGAAACTTTTGCATCTTGATGATTTTCTGAGCCAAATTTTGAGAATCATGATCAAGCATTGATCAAATGATGTTTGTGGCTTCAAAATGATATGTTGACCAAAAATTTGAACTTTTGACTGTCAAATGACCATTTTGCCCCTACAGTTGACTGTAGTGCAATTTAGGGTTTTGACTGTACAATCTTGAGTTGAATGCCTTGAAACTTGATATGAGGATGCTTGACCATGTTTGTAAGAATATGATACTTGATTGAGCCTTTGAACACTTCCTTTTCTTGATCAGACTCAAAACCCTAATTTTGACTGTTTAGGAGGCCCTTGCACTGTGCAACCCTTGGGGAATTTTGTGACTTGGCTTGGCAATTTCTTGAAGAATATGGGAGGGCAAATTTTGGGGTACAACAGTTGCCCCTGTTCAATCTTCTTAGACCTGAGGATGCAGATTGGCGGACGTGCCTTTCGTAATCCGAGGGTAGAAGATGATTGGACACTAGAGTGCCCAGAAATTTGCGCTCACATAGTGGCAGTGATGGTGGAATGGGCTTATAGATGCCATCTGGATGTTTGATTGCGTAAGAGATTCCTTGGCGAGAACCTGCATACCTGCAAAACAGAAAATGAGTACCTGACACGTTGCAGGAGCTGATTTTTAGATGCCTGGTATAGACGTGTCCTGACTGGTTACATGAGCTGAGTCTGGAGCTTCAAACGGCGATGAAAGAACCAGGGATGGTTACTACCTTAGCATGAATGGTAAGAGAACCTTGGGCGACTTTAATTTCAACAACGCTCGTTGAGAAAAATCTTGGGTGACTTTAACTTCAACAACGCTCGTTGAGAAAAAATCTTGGGTGATTTCTACTTCAACAACGCTCGTTGAGAAAAAATCTTGGATGTCTTCTACTGGGATAAGAATCAGGGAGATCTTAGGGTCGATCTGACTGAACCAGAGAGGCCTTTGACTGGGTAAGAATCAGGAAAATCTTAGGGTCGACTTAACTGAACCGGACAAGGTCTTGAAATATCTTCAACTGGATAAGCATCAGGGAGATCTTAGGGTCGATCTGACTGAACCAGAGAAGGCCTTTGACTAGATAAGCATCAGGAAAATCTTAGGGTCGATTTAACTGAACCGGACAAGGTCTTGAAATGTCTTCAACTAGATAAGCATCAGGGAGATCTTAGGGTCGATCTGACTGAACCAGAGAATGCCTTTGACTGGGTAAGCATCAGGAAAATCTTAGGGTCGATTTACTGAACCGGTCTAGGTCTTGAAATGTCTTCAACTGGATAAGCATCAGGGAGATCTTAGGGTCGATCTGACTGAACCAGAGAAGGCCTTTGACTGGATAAGCATCAGGAAAATCTTAGGGTCGATTTAACTGAACCGGTCTAGGTCTTGAAATGTCTTCAACTGGATAAGCATCAGGGAGATCTTAGGGTTGATCTGACTGAACCAGAGAAGGCCTTTGACTGGATAAGCACCAGGAAAATCTTAGGGTCGATTTAACTGAACCGGTCTAGGTCTTGAAATGTCTTCAACTGGAATAAGTGTCAGAACGTCGCCATATCTGGTTCATATCTGGACTATATCTGGGAGGAAATCTGGAAGCAGCATCAGAACGTCACCATCTCTGGGTCAAATCTGAAACTATATCTGGAAGGATATTTGGAAGTAGCATCAGAACGTCACCATCTCTGGGTCAAATCTAAAACTATATCTAGAAAGATACTCTGGAAGCAGCATCAGAACGTCGCCATGCCTGGGTCATATCCGAAACTATATCTAGAAGGAAATCTGGAAGCAGCATCAGAACGTCACCATATCTGGATCATATCTGAAACTATATCTAGAAGGAAATCTGGAAGCAGCGTCAGAACGTCACCATCTCTGGATCATATCTGAAACTATATCTAGAAGGAAATCTGGAAGCAGTATCAGAACGTCACCATCTCTGGATCATATCCGAAACTATATCTAGAAGGAAATCTGGAAGCAGTATCAGAACGTCACCATATCTGGATCATATCTGAAACTATATCTAGAAGGAAATCTGGAAGCAGCGTCAGAACGTCACCATCTCTGGATCATATCTGAAACTATATCTAGAAGGATATCTGGAAGCAGTATCAGAACGTCACCATATCTGGGTCATATCTGAAACTATATCTAGAATGAATTGCGATAGTTGATAGTAGTCATTTTTGTATTGATCTTTTTCCTGAAAAGGTAGAACATAATTGTATGCAAAATCATGATGCATGAACTGTATGTCTTCAAAATCAATGAGATTCGTGTAATATGATGCATATGCATGCTATAATGATGTATGTGACGTTTTATGAATGTATGTTTGTCTAAGAAAATAAATCCTTGACGGGTGCCGGGAAGTCGTATCCTGGGCTGATGTTGAAGAATAGTTGCAAGAATTCCAATAGGCGAAGATAACTCCGTTGGGGAATAAACTTGGCGAATGGAGGATTCTGCGGGGAGAAAAGATACTCTAGCGGCCATGCTGGGGAGTAATACTCTGTGGGAAGAGGGATGCCTTGCTGATTGTCAATAATAACCTGCTGAGGATATCCTTGTTGTTGGAAGTGTTGATAGACTTCGCTGAGGATAGGAAGACTTTGTCGACGACGCTCTTTCCGTGGCTTTTGGCTGAGGATAACCCAGTTAAATCAAGCCGGACGACGCGTTCGTGCTCTGCGAGGGGGTAAGCTTCCAGAATCTTACTGGGGATAAGCTTACTGCTTGGGGATATGAATTCCATCTTTCCTGAGGAACTGGATTGGATTCTCTGGGGAAGTTTTGAATTGTATTGGTTATGTTCTTCCACGGAACCTACCCTGATACCTTGGAGGATAGAACAATCAGATTGCTTAGACCATTCTTTATTGCCCCTGTTTCTGTGGGGGAGACACCTGTAAGATGCTGATAATTGTTGAGGGTCAAACCTTCTTCAGGTAGGCAGGTGACAATATGACAGGACATAGTCGTATGCTTTGATCCCTAACTCTTGCCTGGACCGCCCTTTCGGGTTTTCAGTCCACCGGGATACCCATTTTTGCCTAAGCCGCCTTTTCAGGTTTTCGACTTGCCGGGTGTACAGATTTTTCATTTCATCCCTTCATTTTGCCCGAACCCTTTTGGTTCGCCGGGAAGCCCTAATTTTTCCTAGGTATGTCAACCTAGCGGGTCTTTGATTGTGCGTAGTATTTTTCCGACTATGTCCGTTCTCAAAATGTAGGGAGTTGTCCCTGGCTGTTGGTGTTGCCATATTGTCAGAAGGTGTCTGATCGTGCAAGATTCGTTACTGGATTGCCCCAAGTGACTCAGGCAGAGATTTGCCCCAGGCTTTTTGGCCTTTTGAGAGATTCTCTGGATCTTGACTTAACTGCCCCAGATGGTAGACCATGATCATGCCATGCCCCTTGATTGGAGATACTCTTGTTCATTAGACTTTCGTCATGCGAATTTCTATGCTGTTCAAACAAAAAGTCATATGCAAACAGAGTTATGTTAAAAATGCAAAGCTTATGTCTGTCTCGAAGATTTTGAAAATGCCTTCTTTTTCATAAAACAAGTAAATATTTGTAAAAACATGATGTCAACTCCGTATTTTCCGTAGGCCTTAAGGAGTCAGGATACCTTTCGTAACAGTATGCTTTCGAATTAACCCATGCTTCAGCTAGGACTTTTAAGGGTTATAACGTGGCCTGGTTCACGGTTTAAGAAACAAAGGATAAAGGCTCAAATTATTTGTACCCACCCGCTCTTCGCGATGTTCTTCAAACCTAAATTCAGTTGATCATACGTTAGACCCTGTTTGAGTCTTTGCTTTGATATTTCCGTGATGGTTCGAATGTTGACAATTTATTTCAGATAGGCAGTCATCTTTGTTTTTGTTGAGGGTTTGTATGACCTCTTTCTTTTTTATCTTTGTTATCCCTTTCTTTTTGCCTGAACTGTTTCCTTTTTGGAATTACAGTCAGCGGGATGCCCCAGTTTTATAAGTCCCTTTTACAGGTTTTGACTTCTTGGGCTATTCATTGATGATTTTTTTTTATAACGACTGCCTGTCCTTATGATTGTTCTGAACCATCACTGTCTTTTTGTTTTTGGAACAACTCATTTGGTGCCATTTGTGATGCACTCGGATCAACTGAGAAGCCTACCCTGCCCCAGGTTATGATCAAGGGTTTCAATGAAAATAAAACTCCTACTTCTTTGGCTCAGATGGGTTGACGAGGGATTATCTTCCTTATAACTCCAGTGTTTAGGAATTGAAACAATGCCTGCACTTCATCAGCGGGGTCTGTTCAAAAGCATACTGTAGATTATGGTATCATTTTCGTCATCCTCCCTCAAGAGGCTCAGAATTATTAACCAAGAGTTGATCATCAGAAAAAATATGAAAAGAATTTTGAATATAATGAAAACAATTGTATTAATTCCAAAAACAGACATATGCGATGCATTAATAGAATAAAAGAGTTTGCTATGACATTAATTGTTTAAGCAAAGAAAAACACAACTCAGAAATTCAAATAAACAAAAGGTCTTCAACGATTGGGTAACGGAGCAGTGATTATGTTCGGAGTCTCAGGCACTTCAAACTGAATCTCCCCGGCGTCGATCATGTCCTGAATTTTGTTCTTGAGAGGCCAGCAGTTATCCGTAGTATGCCCCGGGCTATCTGAATGATATGCGCACCTATCGTTGGGATGATAGTTAGGAGCAGAAGTGTTCGGATTCTGAAGAGGGGCCCTTAAGGTGATCAGCCCTGCCTTCAACATTTGTTGCAGTGCTTGATCCAGCGACATGTTGATTTTGGTGTACTGTCGTTTCTCCTTGCGCTGCTGCCCCTGTCCTTGTTGAGCAGGTCCAGGATTGGAGATCTGGATTGCCCCTACCTCATGATGGCTCTTTTTACCGTGCACAGCATTAGATTCTTTCTTTCCATGATGAGGCTTTTTATCAGAAGGTGCAGCCTCTTGAATTTTCCCAGACCGGATGCCAGCTTCTATTCGCTCTCCAGTCAAGATAAGATCTGTGAATCCAGCAGACGAATTCCCAATTAGGTGGTTGTAGAATGGCCCAGACAGGGTCCCCAAGAACATATCGACAAGTTCCCGATCAGTCAGAGGTGGTTGTACCCTTCCAGCAAGATCCCTCCATTTCTGCGCATATTCTTTAAAACCTTCGCTTGATCCTAACGACATACCCTGGAGTTGGGTACGCGTAGGAGCAAGGTCGGCATTATATTGATACTGCTTGTAGAAAGCAGTAGCCAACTCCTCCCAGTTACGAACCTTGGTCCCATCCAGCTGATAGAACCATTCGAGATGAGTCCCTGAAAGACTCTCCTGGAAGAAGTGGATCCACAAATTCTTGTCCGCAGAGTACGGTTGAATTTTCCGAACATAGGACCTTAGATGCAGCTTGGGACAAGACGCCCCGTCATACTTAGAGAAGGATGGTGCTTTGAACTTGTGGGGGATGATCACACCAGTTGACAAACCCAGATCTCCGAAATCCAGCCCGGGTACCTGTTGAACCTCCATAGCCTTCAACCTATCCTCCAACTGTTTGTACTTGTCCTCAGCCGGAGGGTATTGTTCGTCGTTGAAATCTGTCTCGTCGTCGGAGACCACTGGACTAGGCACCTCTCTCTCGTGGTGACTGCTTTCCCTCACAGATGGGGTTGTCCTCTCAGTTTCAGTTTGCGGTGTATTCCCAGATCTGCGTCTAGGGCTGAACAAAACAGTCCTCTTCTTCTTCTTAGTCTTCTTCAGAAGCATGGTCTTCAACTCTTGTTGACCCTGAGCCAAGCCCTTGATCAGCTCCTGAAATTGAGCGTTCTGCGCCTGAAATTGGGCGTTCTGCGCCTGAAGAGCCTTGATAGATGCCTCGGTTGATGATTCAGGATTCATGACGATCGGCTGACATAAACAGCGAAGAAGGGTAAGCAACTCGTCAAAGGGATACCTGCAATGCAATGAGATGTATGATATGCATGCAATGTTTTCAAGGACCTCGAGGGATAAACAAGACAGTTTGTTAGAATTGGAAACCGGTAGCTTGATTGAAGGGACTTCATGTTGTTGAGAATCCTTCTTCAAGGGTCAAAGGCTCACCATATCCAGTGGGTCATAGCCCCTGACAACCTTGGTTAGAGGAAAATAAACCCTCTTTGCCCCTTGCTGGACAGTTGGTTCATCATGACCTGCATCACAAACCCTTGAGATCCTTGAAATGGATTAGGATGTATGCAATGGTATGATGTCATGCTATGCATGGGGTGATGTAGGTAAACCCTGTTATGAGTCCCAATTAAGGACTATAAACAGACCCTGCAAGAAATTCAGTATACTTTGTTATGAGTCCCAATTAAGGACTATAAACAAAACCTGCAAGAAATTTGGTAAACCTTGTCATGAGTCCTAGTTAAGGACTATAAACAAAACCTGCAAGACTTAGTAACCCTGTTATGAGTCCCTATTAAGGACTATAAATGAAACCTGCAAGAAACTCGGTAAACCTTGTCATGAGTCCTAGTTAAGGACTATAAACAAAACCTGTAAGTAGTTCACGTGTCAGCTAACAAGCATGCAAGTAGGCAAGTACAAAGGCACACAAGTCACACAAAAGAGCCCTTAGAGTTTAGGCCAGCATGAGGTCTAGGTATTACCCTCTTGAAGTTGGTGGGTTCAACCTGTCCTAATCAAAGTAACCGGGTTCTTAGAGGATCCCAATATCATTGACTACCCTCCATCGGTCGTAACTCCAGCATCGCAATCTTTTCTTGCGGCCAGAACCATCACGAGAGTTTAGCCTCAATGGGCATAGCATACTGCTACTGTTCTAAAGGCCAAGTTGTGTCAATTAAGGTTCTAAGGTTGTTGGTGCTTAATGACTCCTTAGAAGACCCATATTCTCCTCGTTGCGACACAAGGGATATCGGTACAGACTAAGGTGCCACACCAACGTAGCCACTGCTTCACCCGTGTCGGTCTACGCCGGACAGGTCCCTCACAGCTTATGCTACCTAAACAAGGTACCCCCAGATCCGGGTTAGGATCTATGTAACTCCGATGCAACCCACAATTTTAAAGCAAGCAAAGCAATACAATTGAAAACACAGTTATGACCTAGCCCTAAGGTACACCTCACTTTATAAAGGGTCCCCAGCAGAGTCGCCAGTTCTGTGATCGGTGGATCTGGAACTGACTGTTTAACGCTGGTTCGCGAAATGTCGCGGAAGCAAGAGTCGCCACCGTCTTTTATTTTCTCCAATTGGAAAGGACAAAAGCACAGAAAAATTCCTTATAGAGATTGCTCTCGGTTCGGGAGGTAGGTTATAGAAAGGGAAGATGTTAGCACCCTTTCTATCCATGGTTATCCATGGGCTCTTAGATACTTGCTCAATGTGTTTTCAAAATTGTTTGTTTGCTTTTCAAGGTGGGTTTAAAAAGTTTCTTTGAAAAATTTCAGTTCGACTCGTACGTTAGAGTGTTTGAAAAGTTTGTGTTGAAAGCTTTTGAAAATGTGTTGGTGTGAAAAGTATTTTGATTTATTTGAAATTAGAGCAAGTATCCTTGAGAACCTACCTACCCTAAGGAATTCGTCTGGGTAAATGTCCTTTAAAGTAGTGCCATCCCACCATTGAGAGGTAGGTAGCACCACCGTTGGAGGTGTTCGGGTCAATTCTGGTTTGTAGGGACATGGTGATCACCAGAGCAACGGGAAGACACCTTAGAAGCTACCCTCATGCCAGGTTCCCGGATCATGAGGACTTACTAAGACATCCTCTACTCGACGATCACCTTTCGAGGCAAGGCAACAGTGAGGCGTACCCTAGGGGTGGTGTGTGCGAATTGTGTGTCGTTTTCAGATATTTTATCTTGTTCATGGTATAGGTGATCTACGCTTGATTTTATTTTATCCATTCATTCTTGCATGCTTATTTAACAGTTAATATTTGCGGGAAAATAAATCTAAACTATTACAAATGGCGCGGGTCCACATCACCAAAATTAAACCGGACCCGATTTGACGGAAAAATAAAGAAAAATAAAGTGCAAAAAGTAAGTGTTACAACGCTTTGGGAGAGATACATAATGAATTAAGCGAAATAAAATAAATGCGCGAAATAAAGGAATTAAAAACAAAACTAGGGCGTTGGACCCTTTTGCAAAATATTAAATTGCATGAATTAATTAAGAATTAAATGTTTTTGGTATCTTTAGTGTTTTTAGGAATTTAATAAAAAAGAATTAATTAAAAAAACCAAAATGAAATATTAAACCTAGTTCTAATTATTTTTAAGTTTATTATGAAAGTATTAAAATTTAACCTAAATGCAACCCTAATTAGTTTACAAGTTTAATTATGAAAATAAATAAATCACTAATATTATGGCAAAAAAAAAGGAAAATTAAAAGGAATGAAAGTTATTAAACCTAATGCTATATTTTTGGATTTTTAGTTATTAAGAAAGTATTAAAATTTAACCTAAATGCAACCCTAATTAGTTTACAAGTTTAATTATGAAAATAAATAAATCACTAATATTATGGCAAAAAACAAGGAAAATTAAAAGGAATAAAAAGTCATTAAACCTAATGCTATATTTTTGGATTTTTTTATGGAAAAAAGAACTAATATTGCAAACCCTAATTTAAATTGAATTTATTTACATGCTAATTTATGTATAAGGAAATAATTAAAATAAAAATTATTTATCACATTTTTGTCTTTTTTGATTTTTAGGCATTTTTGTATATTTGTAAAAAATAATAATTAATCTAATGAAAACAATAAAGAAAATAAAATAAAATAAAAAAATGAAATGTAATGAAAAGTGCAAACCAGGGGGTTTCAGTCCCAAATTAGGAGGTGTAGGCCTTAGCAATCTGGCCCAACAAGTCCTTGATCTTTTTGACTTTCCTGACTAGCCTGTGGTGCGTTGACTGGGGTTTATGGGTGTCCTTTAATCCCTGCCCTTGATTTGAACGTGCTAGACGCGTGGACGGCTTGAGATGGCAAGCGTATGGTGATCCACAATGTTGTGCCTGCATAGGAATTAATGTGGAAAAATAATATTGAAATTATTCAGACCTGGGACTCGAACCCAGGTCTTGGACATGCAAGGGTGAACGTCTACCACTGAAGCGTTTGAATCACTTTTAATATATAATGGTTAACAATTATTATAAAAGAAAAGAACATTAGTGGCCCCAACGCGCGCGAAATTTGAAACTAGCCAGTCACGTCTTGCCACCGAGCCTTCTTCTTCGTTGTCTTTTTTATTTTCTGAAACATAAAAACAAAGAGCAACGGTTTTAACCCGTTGCTATAGAGGACATATCAAAAAATAGCGAATAGGATTCAGGGCTCCATAAATTGAGCGCGAATATATGAATCTCTTCGTCCAAGCGTGATGATTGCAATGGTGGTGGCCTGGAGTCCTGATTTTACTTCTTTTTGAAAGCCCTAAATTGACAAACCTGTAAACCCTAGAAATCGCGCATGGCAAAACCTCATATACAGCATGATAATCAAATTAAACATAAGGGTTAGCTTTAAAACATCACAAGGAACAAGAATCCATAATTAGAATGTCATGAGGATGCTTAAAATTGAAAATACGATTGTCACTTTTTTGCTGTACAGGGAGGGTTCTATGTACCAATTCCTGGAGTTTGAGTTGATGTTAGGGATTGGAATCTATTCAGGAGACCACAAGGAAGCTTTTAGAAAAAGAATCAAGCTTTTAATCCACCTCTAGCAATGATTTCAGAATTGAGTTTTCCAGTCAAAATTCCTAGTTTTCAATGAGCTTTTGAGCGCAACATTTGGTGTGTGGGCATTAGGTTTTGACTCAGCACTTATGAGGGAATGGAATTAGGTCATTAGTTGGCCTTGATCCATGCTTATGAAAGAATTAGTCTTAGGTTTTTCACCATTAACCAACTTTCCCTTTTTTAAGCAAAACCAAGACTTGGTGTACAATCTAACCCTAGCATGAGTTTGTGAGCTGGCACATGATATATGGAAGCTATCCCAATTCAAATGACACTATTCCATTGCTTTTTAAATTTTATTTGAATTTTTAAAGATTTAAAATGAATTAAATTATCAAAAATTAAATAAAATAGAAGAATCAATGTTTGGTCTTGAAATTAATCATGGGACACGTGTGTGGCATGACAAGGCTGAATCAAGTGGAAGAAAGTGGGCCCTTTTGTCAAAAATTGAAGTTTCAAGGATAGTTGACTTTTGCCATTTCACAAAAATTTCCCAACTTCTCCAATGCATAACTTGCTCAATTTTTAAGCTTTTCTCATGTTCTTGGACATTTTGGAAAGATCTTTGAGTCCCTTAACCAATGCCTTTGGTCCCATGTAATTTTGATTTTCCAATCTCAAGTTATGGTCTTTGACTTAAAGTCCCTTTTTGTTGACTTTTGAAAATGACCTATAATGTTGAAATTGATAACTTTTTGTGAGAGCATTTCTTGGACTTGAAGTATGAAGATGAGTTGTAGGAAATGTCCTTCTCTTAAAAATGAGCTTTGGATGGAATTTTTCTGATAATCCATGTGAAAGTTATGCCCTGGTCAATTTCAGTTGACTTTTTCAGCTGTCCAAATAAGGAAACTTTTGCATCTTGATGATTTTCTGAGCCAAATTTTGAGAATCATGATCAAGCATTGATCAAATGATGTTTGTGGCTTCAAAATGATATGTTGACCAAAAATTTGAACTTTTGACTGTCAAATGACCATTTTGCCCCTACAGTTGACTGTAGTGCAATTTAGGGTTTTGACTGTACAATCTTGAGCTGAATGCCTTGAAACTTGATATGAGGATGCTTGACCATGTTTGTAAGCATATGAGACTTGATTGAGCCTTTGAACACTTCCTTTTCTTGATCAGACTCAAAACCCTAATTTTGACTGTTTAGGAGGCCCTTGCACTGTGCAACCCTTGGGGAATTTTGTGACTTGGCTTGGCAATTTCTTGAAGAATATGGGAGGGCAAATTTTGGGGTACAACAGTTGCCCCTGTTCAATCTTCTTAGACCTGAGGATGCAGATTGGCGGACGTGCCTTTCGTAATCCGAGGGTAGAAGATGATTGGACACTAGAGTGCCCAGAAATTTGCGCTCACATAGTGGCAGTGATGGTGGAATGGGCTTATAGATGCCATCTGGATGTTTGATTGCGTAAGAGATTCCTTGGCGAGAACCTGCATACCTGCAAAACAGAAAATGAGTACCTGACACGTTGCAGGAGCTGATTTTTAGATGCCTGGTATAGACGTGTCCTGACTGGTTACAGGAGCTGAGTCTGGAGCTTCAAACGGCGATGAAAGAACCAGGGATGGTTACTACCTTAGCATGAATGGTAAGAGAACCTTGGGCGACTTTAATTTCAACAACGCTCGTTGAGAAAAATCTTGGGTGACTTTAACTTCAACAACGCTCGTTGAGAAAAAATCTTGGGTGATTTCTACTTCAACAACGCTCGTTGAGAAAAAATCTTGGATGTCTTCTACTGGGATAAGAATCAGGGAGATCTTAGGGTCGATCTGACTGAACCAAAGAGGCCTTTGACTGGGTAAGAATCAGGAAAATCTTAGGGTCGACTTAACTGAACCGGACAAGGTCTTGAAATATCTTCAACTGGATAAGCATCAGGGAGATCTTAGGGTCGATCTGACTGAACCAGAGAAGGCCTTTGACTGGATAAGCATCAGGAAAATCTTAGGGTCGATTTAACTGAACCGGACAAGGTCTTGAAATGTCTTCAACTGGATAAGCATCAGGGAGATCTTAGGGTCGATCTGACTGAACCAGAGAAGGCCTTTGACTGGGTAAGCATCAGGAAAATCTTAGGGTCGATTTACTGAACCGGTCTAGGTATTGAAATGTCTTCAACTGGATAAGCATCATGGAGATCTTAGGATCGATCTGACTGAACCAGAGAAGGCCTTTGACTGGATAAGCATCAGGAAAATCTTAGGGTCGATTTAACTGAACCGGTCTAGGTCTTGAAATGTCTTCAACTGGATAAGCATCAGGGAGATCTTAGGGTCGATCTGACTGAACCAGAGAAGGCCTTTGACTGGATAAGCATCAGGAAAATCTTAGGGTCGATTTAACTGAACCGGTCTAGGTCTTGAAATGTCTTCAACTGGAATAAGTGTCAGAACGTCGCCATATCTGGTTCATATCTGGACTATATCTGGGAGGAAATCTGGAAGCAGCATCAGAACGTCACCATCTCTGGGTCAAATCTGAAACTATATCTGGAAGGATATTTGGAAGCAGCATCAGAACGTCACCATCTCTGGGTCAAATCTAAAACTATATCTAGAAAGATACTCTGGAAGCAGCATCAGAACGTCGCCATGCCTGGGTCATATCCGAAACTATATCTAGAAGGAAATCTGGAAGCAGCATCAGAACGTCACCATATCTGGATCATATCTGAAACTATATCTAGAAGGAAATCTGGAAGCAGCGTCAGAACGTCACCATCTCTGGATCATATCTGAAACTATATCTAGAAGGAAATCTGGAAGCAGTATCAGAACGTCACCATCTCTGGATCATATCCGAAACTATATCTAGAAGGAAATCTGGAAGCAGTATCAGAACGTCACCATATCTGGATCATATCTGAAACTATATCTAGAAGGAAATCTGGAAGCAGCGTCAGAACGTCACCATCTCTGGATCATATCTGAAACTATATCTAGAAGGATATCTGGAAGCAGTATCAGAACGTCACCATATCTGGGTCATATCTGAAACTATATCTAGAATGAATTGCGATAGTTGATAGTAGTCATTTTTGTATTGATCTTTTTCCTGAAAAGGTAGAACATAATTGTATGCAAAATCATGATGCATGAACTGTATGTCTTCAAAATCAATGAGATTCGTGTAATATGATGCATATGCATGCTATAATGATGTATGTGACGTTTTATGAATGTATGTTTGTCTAAGAAAATAAATCCTTGACGGGTGCCGGGAAGTCGTATCCTGGGCTGATGTTGAAGAATAGTTGCAAGAATTCCAATAGGCGAAGATAACTCCGTTGGGGAATAAACTTGGCGAATGGAGGATTCTGCGGGGAGAAAAGATACTCTAGCGGCCATGCTTGGGAGTAATACTCTGTGGGAAGAGGGATGCCTTGCTGATTGTCAATAATAACCTGCTGAGGATATCCTTGTTGTTGGAAGTGTTGATAGACTTCGCTGAGGATAGGAAGACTTTGTCGACGACGCTCTTTCCGTGGCTTTTGGCTGAGGATAACCCAGTTAAATCAAGCCGGACGACGCGTTCGTGCTCTGCGAGGGGGTAAGCTTCCAGAATCTTACTGGGGATAAGCTTACTGCTTGGGGATATGAATTCCATCTTTCCTGAGGAACTGGATTGGATTCTCTGGGGAAGTTTTGAATTGTATTGGTTATGTTCTTCCACGGAACCTACCCTGACACCTTGGAGGATAGAACAATCAGATTGCTTAGACCATTCTTTATTGCCCCTGTTTCTGTGGGGGAGACACCTGTGAGATGCTGATAATTGTTGAGGGTCAAACCTTCTTCAGGTAGGCAGGTGACAATATGACAGGACATAGTCGTATGCTTTGATCCCTAACTCTTGCCTGGACCGCCCTTTCGGGTTTTCAGTCCACCGGGATACCCATTTTTGCCTAAGCCGCCTTTTCAGGTTTTCGACTTGCCGGGTGTACAGATTTTTCATTTCATCCCTTCATTTTGCCCGAACCCTTTTGGTTCGCCGGGAAGCCCTAATTTTGCCTAGGTATGTCAACCTAGCGGGTCTTTGATTGTGCGTAGTATTTTTCCGACTATGTCCGTTCTCAAAATGTAGGGAGTTGTCCCTGGCTGTTGGTGTTGCCATATTGTCAGAAGGTGTCTGATCGTGCAAGATTCGTTACTGGATTGCCCCAAGTGACTCAGGCAGAGATTTGCCCCAGGCTTTTTGGCCTTTTGAGAGATTCTCTGGATCTTGACTTAACTGCCCCAGATGGTAGACCATGATCATGCCATGCCCCTTGATTGGAGATACTCTTGTTCATTAGACTTTCGTCATGCGAATTTCTATGTTGTTCAAACAAAAAGTCATATGCAAACAGAGTTATGTTAAAAATGCAAAGCTTATGTCTGTCTCGAAGATTTTGAAAATGCCTTCTTTTTCATAAAACAAGTAAATATTTGTAAAAACATGATGTCAACTCCGTATTTTCCGTAGGCCTTAAGGAGTCAGGATACCTTTCGTAACAGTATGCTTTCGAATTAACCCATGCTTCAGCTAGGACTTTTAAGGGTTATAACGTGGCCTGGTTCACGGTTTAAGAAACAAAGGATAAAGGCTCAAATTATTTGTACCCACCCGCTCTTCGCGATGTTCTTCAAACCTAAATTCAGTTGATCATACGTTAGACCCTGTTTGAGTCTTTGCTTTGATATTTCCGTGATGGTTCGAATGTTGACAATTTATTTCAGATAGGCAGTCATCTTTGTTTTTGTTGAGGGTTTGTATGACCTCTTTCTTTTTGATCTTTGTTATCCCTTTCTTTTTGCCTGAACTGTTTCCTTTTTGGAATTACAGTCAGCGGGATGCCCCAGTTTTATAAGTCCCTTTTACAGGTTTTGACTTCTTGGGCTATTCATTGATGATTTTTTTTTATAACGACTGCCTGTCCTTATGATTGTTCTGAACCATCACTGTCTTTTTGTTTTTGGAACAACTCATTTGGTGCCATTTGTGATGCACTCGGATCAACTGAGAAGCCTACCCTACCCCAGGTTATGATCAAGGGTTTCAATGAAAATAAAACTCCTACTTCTTTGGCTCAGATGGGTTGACGAGGGATTATCTTCCTTATAACTCCAGTGTTTAGGAATTGAAACAATGCCTGCACTTCATCAGCGGGGTCTGTTCAAAAGCATACTGTAGATTATGGTATCATTTTCGTCATCCTCCCTCAAGAGGCTCAGAATTATTAACCAAGAGTTGATCATCAGAAAAAATATGAAAAGAATTTTGAATATAATGAAAACAATTGTATTAATTCCAAAAACAGACATATGCGATGCATTAATAGAATAAAAGAGTTTGCTATGACATTAATTGTTTAAGCAAAGAAAAACACAACTCAGAAATTCAAATAAACAAAAGGTCTTCAACGATTGGGTAACGGAGCAGTGATTATGTTCGGAGTCTCAGGCACTTCAAACTGAATCTCCCCGGCGTCGATCATGTCCTGAATTTTGTTCTTGAGAGGCCAGCAGTTATCCGTAGTATGCCCCGGGCTATCTGAATGATATGCGCACCTATCGTTGGGATGATAGTTAGGAGCAGAAGTGTTCGGATTCTGAAGAGGGGCCCTTAAGGTGATCAGCCCTGCCTTCAACATTTGTTGCAGTGCTTGATCCAACGACATGTTGATTTTGGTGTACTGTCGTTTCTCCTTGCGCTGCTGCCCCTGTCCTTGTTGAGAAGGTCCAGGATTGGAGATCTGGATTGCCCCTACCTCATGATGGCTCTTTTTACCGTGCACAACATTAGATTCTTTCTTTCCATGATGAGGCTTTTTATCAGAAGGTGCAGCCTCTTGAATTTTCCCAGACCGGATGCCAACTTCTATTCGCTCTCCAGTCAAGATAAGATCTGTGAATCCAGCAGACGAATTCCCAATTAGGTGGTTGTAGAATGGCCCAGACAGGGTCCCCAAGAACATATCGACAAGTTCCCGATCAGTCAGAGGTGGTTGTACCCTTCCAGCAAGATCCCTCCATTTCTGCGCATTTTCTTTAAAACCTTCGCTTGATCCTAACGACATACCCTGGAGTTGGGTACGCGTAGGAGCAAGGTCGGCATTATATTGATACTGCTTGTAGAAAGCAGTAGCCAACTCCTCCTAGTTACGAACCTTGGTCCCATCCAGCTGATAGAACCATTCGAGATGAGTCCCTGAAAGACTCTCCTGGAAGAAGTGGATCCACAAATTCTTGTCCGCAGAGTACGGTTGAATTTTCCGAACATAGGACCTTAGATGCAGCTTGGGACAAGACGCCCCGTCATACTTAGAGAAGGATGGTGCTTTGAACTTGTGGGGGATGATCACACCAGTTGACAAACCCAGATCTCCGAAATCCAGCCCGGGTACCTGTTGAACCTCCATAGCCTTCAACCTATCCTCCAACTGTTTGTACTTGTCCTCAGCCGGAGGGTATTGTTCGTCGTTGAAATCTGTCTCGTCGTCGGAGACCACTGGACTAGGCACCTCTCTCTCGTGGTGACTGTTTTCCCTCACAGATGGGGTTGTCCTCTCAGTTTCAGTTTGCGGTGTATTCCCAGATCTGCGTCTAGGGCTGAACAAAACAGTCCTCTTCTTCTTCTTAGTCTTCTTCAGAAGCATGGTCTTCAACTCTTGTTGACCCTGAGCCAAGCCCTTGATCAGCTCCTGAAATTGAGCGTTCTGCGCCTGAAATTGGGCGTTCTGCGCCTGAAGAGGCTTGATAGATGCCTCGGTTGATGATTCAGGATTCATGACGATCGGCTGACATAAACAGCGAAGAAGGGTAAGCAACTCGTCAAAGGGATACCTGCAATGCAATGAGATGTATGATATGCATGCAATGTTTTCAAGGACCTCGAGGGATAAACAAGACAGTTTGTTAGAATTGGAAACCGGTAGCTTGATTGAAGGGACTTCATGTTGTTGAGAATCCTTCTTCAAGGGTCAAAGGCTCACCATATCCAGTGGGTCATAGCCCCTGACAACCTTGGTTAGAGGAAAATAAACCCTCTTTGCCCCTTGCTGGACAGTTGGTTCATCATGACCTGCATCACAAACCCTTGAGATCCTTGAAATGGATTAGGATGTATGCAATGGTATGATGTCATGCTATGCATGGGGTGATGTAGGTAAACCCTGTTATGAGTCCCAATTAAGGACTATAAACAGACCCTGCAAGAAATTCAGTATACTTTGTTATGAGTCCCAATTAAGGACTATAAACAAAACCTGCAAGAAATTTGGTAAACCTTGTCATGAGTCCTAGTTAAGGACTATAAACAAAACCTGCAAGACTTAGTAACCCTGTTATGAGTCCCTATTAAGGACTATAAACGAAACCTGCAAGAAACTCGGTAAACCTTGTCATGAGTCCTAGTTAAGGACTATAAACAAAACCTGTAAGTAGTTCACGTGTCAGCTAACAAGCATGCAAGTAGGCAAGTACAAAGGCACACAAGTCACACAAAAGAGCCCTTAGAGTTTAGGCCAGCATGAGGTCTAGGTATTACCCTCTTGAAGTTGGTGGGTTCAACCTGTCCTAATCAAAGTAACCGGGTTCTTAGAGGATCCCAATATCATTGACTACCCTCCATCGGTCGTAACTCCAGCATCGCAATCTTTTCTTGCAGCCAGAACCATCACGAGAGTTTAGCCTCAATGGGCGTAGCATACTGCTACTGTTCTAAAGGCCAAGTTGTGTCAATTAAGGTTCTAAGGTTGTTGGTGCTTAATGACTCCTTAGAAGACCCATATTCTCCTCGTTGCGACACAAGGGATATCGGTACAGACTAAGGTGCCACACCAACGTAGCCACTGCTTCACCCGTGTCGGTCTACGCTGGACAGGTCCCTCACAGCTTATGCTACCTAAACAAGGTACCCCCAGATCCGGGTTAGGATCTATGTAACTCCGATGCAACCCACAATTTTAAAGCAAGCAAAGCAATACAATTGAAAACACAGTTATGACCTAGCCCTAAGGTACACCTCACTTTATAAAGGGTCCCCAGCAGAGTCGCCAGTTCTGTGATCGGTGGATCTGGAACTGACTGTTTAACGCTGGTTCGCGAAATGTCGCGGAAGCAAGAGTCGCCACCGTCTTTTATTTTCTCCAATTGGAAAGGACAAAAGCACAGAAAAATTCCTTATAGAGATTGCTCTCGGTTCGGGAGGTAGGTTATAGAAAGGGAAGATGTTAGCACCCTTTCTATCCATGGTTATCCATGGGCTCTTAGATACTTGCTCAATGTGTTTTCAAAATTGTTTGTTTGCTTTTCAAGGTGGGTTTAAAAAGTTTCTTTGAAAAATTTCAGTTCGACTCGTACGTTAGAGTGTTTGAAAAGTTTGTGTTGAAAGCTTTTGAAAATGTGTTGGTGTGAAAAGTATTTTGATTTGTTTGAAATTAGAGCAAGTATCCTTGAGAACCTACCTACCCTAAGGAATTCGTCTGGGTAAATGTCCTTTAAAGTAGTGCCATCCCACCATTGAGAGGTAGGTAGCACCACCGTTGGAGGTGTTCGGGTCAATTCGGGTTTGTAGGGACATGGTGATCACCAGAGCAACGGGAAGACACCTTAGAAGCTACCCTCATGCCAGGTTCCCGGATCATGAGGACTTACTAAGACATCCTCTACTCGACGATCACCTTTCGAGGCAAGGCAACAGTGAGGCGTACCCTAGGGGTGGTGTGTGCGAATTGTGTGTCGTTTTCAGATATTTTGTCTTGTTCATGGTATAGGTGATCTACGCTTGATTTTATTTTATCCATTCATTCTTGCATGCTTATTTAACAGTTAATATTTGCGGGAAAATAAATCTAAACTATTACAAATGGCGCGGGTCCACATCACCAAAATTAAACCGGACCCGATTTGACGGAAAAATAAAGAAAAATAAAGTGCAAAAAGTAAGTGTTACAACGCTTTGGGAGAGATACATAATGAATTAAGCGAAATAAAATAAATGCGCGAAATAAAGGAATTAAAAACAAAACTAGGGCGTTGGACCCTTTTGCAAAATATTAAATTGCATGAATTAATTAAGAATTAAATGTTTTTGGTATCTTTAGTGTTTTTAGGAATTTAATAAAAAAGAATTAATTAAAAAAACCAAAATGAAATATTAAACCTAGTTCTAATTATTTTTAAGTTTATTATGAAAGTATTAAAATTTAACCTAAATGCAACCCTAATTAGTTTACAAGTTTAATTATGAAAATAAATAAATCACTAATATTATGGCAAAAAAAAGGAAAATTAAAAGGAATGAAAGTTATTAAACCTAATGCTATATTTTTGGATTTTTAGTTATTAAGAAAGTATTAAAATTTAACCTAAATGCAACCCTAATTAGTTTACAAGTTTAATTATGAAAATAAATAAATCACTAATATTATGGCAAAAAACAAGGAAAATTAAAAGGAATAAAAAGTCATTAAACCTAATGCTATATTTTTGGATTTTTTTATGGAAAAAAGAACTAATATTGCAAACCCTAATTTAAATTGAATTTATTTACATGCTAATTTATGTATAAGGAAATAATTAAAATAAAAATTATTTATCACATTTTTGTCTTTTCTGATTTTTAGGCATTTTTGTATATTTGTAAAAAATAATAATTAATCTAATGAAAACAATAAAGAAAATAAAATAAAATAAAAAAATGAAATGTAATGAAAAGTGCAAACCAGGGGGTTTCAGTCCCAAATTAGGAGGTGTAGGCCTTAGCAATCTGGCCCAACAAGTCCTTGATCTTTTTGACTTTCCTGACTAGCCTGTGGTGCGTTGACTGGGGTTTATGGGTGTCCTTTAATCCCTGCCCTTGATTTGAACGTGCTAGACGCGTGGACGGCTTGAGATGGCAAGCGTATGGTGATCCACAATGTTGTGCCTGCATAGGAATTAATGTGGAAAAATAATATTGAAATTATTCAGACCTGGGACTCGAACCCAGGTCTTGGACATGCAAGGGTGAACGTCTACCACTGAAGCGTTTGAATCACTTTTAATATATAATGGTTAACAATTATTATAAAAGAAAAGAACATTAGTGGCCCCAACGCGCGCGAAATTTGAAACTAGCCAGTCACGTCTTGCCACCGAGCCTTCTTCTTCGTTGTCTTTTTTATTTTCTGAAACATAAAAACAAAGAGCAACGGTTTTAACCTGTTGCTATAGAGGACATATCAAAAAATAGCGAATAGGATTCAGGGCTCCATAAATTGAGCGCGAATATATGAATCTCTTCGTCCAAGCGTGATGATTGCAATGGTGGTGGCCTGGAGTCCTGATTTTACTTCTTTTTGAAAGCCCTAAATTGACAAACCTGTAAACCCTAGAAATCGCGCATGGCAAAACCTCATATACAGCATGATAATCAAATTAAACATAAGGGTTAGCTTTAAAACATCACAAGGAACAAGAATCCATAATTAGAATGTCATGAGGATGCTTAAAATTGAAAATACGATTGTCACTTTTTTGCTGTACAGGGAGGGTTCTACGTACCAATTCCTGGAGTTTGAGTTGATGTTAGGGATTGGAATCTATTCAGGAGACCACAAGGAAGCTTTTAGAAAAAGAATCAAGCTTTTAATCCACCTCTAGCAATGATTTCAGAATTGAGTTTTCCAGTCAAAATTCCAAGTTTTCAATGAGCTTTTGAGCGCAGCATTTGGTGTGTGGGCATTAGGTTTTGACTCAGCACTTATGAGGGAAGGGAATTAGGTCATTAGCTGGCCTTGATCCATGCTTATGAAAGAATTAGTCTTAGGTTTTTCACCATTAACCAACTTTCCCTTTTTTAAGCAAAACCAAGACTTGGTGTACAATCTAACCCTAGCATGAGTTTGTGAGCTGGCACATGATATATGGAAGCTATCCCAATTCAAATGACACTATTCCATTGCTTTTTAAATTTTATTTGAATTTTTAAAGATTTAAAATGAATTAAATTATCAAAAATTAAATAAAATAGAAGAATCAATGTTTGGTCTTGAAATTAATCATGGGACACGTGTGTGGCATGACAAGGCTGAATCAAGTGGAAGAAAGTGGGCCCTTTTGTCAAAAATTGAAGTTTCAAGGATAGTTGACTTTTGCCATTTCACAAAAATTTCCCAACTTCTCCAATGCATAACTTGCTCAATTTTTAAGCTTTTCTCATGTTCTTGGACATTTTGGAAAGCTCTTTGAGTCCTTTAACCAATGCCTTTGGTCCCATGTCATTTTGATTTTCCAATCTCAAGTTATGGTCTTTGACTTAAAGTCCCTTTTTGTTGACTTTTGAAAATGACCTATAATGTTGAAATTGATAACTTTTTGTGAGAGCATTTCTTGGACTTGAAGTATGAAGATGAGTTGTAGGAAATGTCTTTCTCTTCAAAATGAGCTTTGGATGGAATTTTTCTGATAATCCATGTGAAAGTTATGCCCTGGTCAATTTCAGTTGACTTTTTCAGCTGTCCAAATAAGGAAACTTTTGCATCTTGATGATTTTCTGAGCCAAATTTTGAGAATCATGATCAAGCATTGATCAAATGATGTTTGTGGCTTCAAAATGATATGTTGACCAAAAATTTGAACTTTTGACTGTCAAATGACCATTTTGCCCCTACAGTTGACTGTAGTGCAATTTAGGGTTTTGACTGTACAATCTTGAGCTGAATGCCTTGAAACTTGATATGAGGATGCTTGACCATGTTTGTAAGCATATGAGACTTGATTGAGCCTTTGAACACTTCCTTTTCTTGATCAGACTCAAAACCCTAATTTTGACTGTTTAGGAGGCCCTTGCACTGTGCAACCCTTGGGGAATTTTGTGACTTGGCTTGGCAATTTCTTGAAGAATATGGGAGGGCAAATTTTGGGGTACAACAGTGTCAAAGGCACGGTGTTGTACCCTAAAATTTTCCCTCTCATTTCTCAAATAATCTCTCACAAGATTTCCTTGGATTCAAGACTACACAGGGTTTGATCAGCTCAAGACACCTTCTCTAGCACTGATGACTGAAAATTAGGGTTTGAGTTTGCACAAGGAAAAATGGACTTTTAATGCCCCATATGACTTTCATGGATCATTTTAGACCCTCAAGATTTCTCATGTCAAGTTTCAAGTCTTGGATCACATTTTTGCTCAGTCAATTGATTAGTTGACCTAAAATCAACTGTATTGGGGAAAAGTCAACTGTGGTCAATTTACAGTAAAACTTCACGATTTTTGGTCCATATCAACATTATGAACTCATATATGTCATTTGATCAATTTTGGATCATAATTCCTCAAGAAATTTGATTAGATCATCAAAATGACAAAATGGTCAAAATTAGGGTTTTGACTGAGAAGGAGAAATTTCTGATTTTTTGACCTAGCAAATGATTGATTGGTTTACATTATGATATCAAGGATTCAAATGCAGAATTTTGACCTAATGGAATGACTCAAAACATCTCTCAAGATTGATTGATTGACAGTTGAATTTCAGTCAACTGATGAAAAGTCAATTGTACACTGAAAAGTCAAACTTTGACTTTTTGGTCAAAATCAAGTATCAAAGATCACAATTCATCAAAACATGTCAAAATATGAAACTTGTTCATCAAGAAATCAAAAAGTTAAGATTTCATTTTGAAAATTCAAAATTTTTAACTTGGAAATTTTTCCAAGTGTTGAAAATTTCATATTTTTTTCATAACTTTGAGAAAAAATTTCACCATGATGAAAGATGATTCAAAAGAAACTTACAACATGAAAGTTGTAGATCTAAATGAGATATAAAACATTGTAGAACACAACTTCTCCTAGAAATGCATTGATTTAAAGTTATGATTTTGTGAATACATGTTCATGAAACTTGGAAACTTAGTGAAATTTTGCCCTAGTTTAGGCAGGATTTTGACCTAACTTCATGGCAATTTTTCACATAATTCCAATATGAATTTTCAAAAATGTACAACATAGAGGTTGTATAGGATTTTACAAGCTTTCCAAAATGTCCAATAACTCATTGAGATCATGTTTGAGCAAGGAGAATCGAGGGAAAGAAGTTAGGGTTTTCAAACTTGAATTACAAGCCATTTTGTGAAGAACACATGAACCAAATCCATGCTAGGCTGCATAATCTTTGATTTGCAGGCCTCAAACTTGTTTTCACCCCATAATTAATGTTTTGTACAGCTGCTAGAAGTTTTAATCTAAGCATTCAATGTATTGCCCATGCTTAATACCATTTTAGGAAGAAATGCAACATTGCCATTTTTGGAAAAGTGGCTTTATGCATAAAGTCCACTCTTCTTGAGCCTCTAACTTGTTTGTTCATCACACACTCAACATACAAAGTCATATAAACATGTTTAAAGTTTGTAACCACTCTAGACAACCTTGTACTATGCATTAGGACAATGTGTATCAAGCTTGCTTCAAAAACAAGAAAAAGAGCCATAACATGTGATTTTGAATTCTGATCAAGGACAAGTCTCAAACTTGTTGCTTATAAATAGAGTCACTATTTATGATCTAGAACACCAGCTTAAAGACCCTGAAACACTCCCAAACTCCCTCAAATTAGAAATTGCCCCAAAACTCCATTGTTGCATAATTTCTGACTTTGAACTTCAAACTTCCATTTCCCTCGTGCGTTTTTTGGCCTTTTAGTTCCTAAAGCTTCATTGCATCAAATACAAACCACCCGTGTCCCTGTTACACGACTGTAACTTCCATTTCCACCATCCTCCATAACCAAAAACAGAGCATTGCAATTGGACTTCTCCAGGCCATTTCAGACACTCTCAACTCAAGCTAAGCATTGCATTAGCTTCCTAAAGACTCAAGGAAGTTAACTTGATCATTGCAGCACCTTGAATCAAGCTCAAACTCATTTCACGATTTCTAGTTTTGAGGTATTTTTCTTGAACTTCTATATTCTCATTTAGGCATTGTTAGGCTTACATTTGTGAAGATAAAATGTATACATCATTGCCCTGAAACTATACATGTCCATAGATTTCATTTATGTTGCTTGAGTAGGAAGAATTTTGAATTTTGAACCTCTAAAAATATTTAGGTCAGAATTTGGTACTGTTAGAAATTCATGCTCATCTTTGAGAATTAGCTTAAGTTATTTACATATTCAGAATCGTGAGAAAATTTCTAACAAGTTTGATGTTGGAAGTTTTGTGAATGGATGAGAAATGAATGAGTTACAGGTTCTCTGGCTGGAGGTTGAAGATGAAGTTCATTCAAGACTTGATTTATGTTATATATTTATTGTTTTGTTTATATCAACAGATGTATAGTCACCCCAGTGGTAAAGCGTGCGCCTGTTAACCTTTGGGACCTGGATTTGAGCCCCAATGGTTCCCTTTTGTTCATTTTTCAACATTTTCCATCCTTTTTTGTTCCAGCTTGCAGCGCATGGGCTTCCCCCCTTTTGGGCTTTTATTTTTGCTGACCTCTAGCCCCTGACTACTTTTGCACCCCTGGCCCATTGTTTTATTTATTATTTCATTTTTCTCATTTTATTTTTATTTTTATTTCATATTTTCTTTATTACTTTTATTATTACTATTATTATCATCATTATTATTTTTGTTAATAGAAAAATCCAAAAAAATATTTTTTTTATTATTTACACTTACTTATTTTATTTTCTTATAAAACAAAAAGACTAAAAAACATTTTTCTTAAAAAAAAATAATTAATTTTCTTAAATAATTAATATTAGATAATTAGGTTTAATTATTATATTATCCTCTTGTAAATTAAAATTAATTTAGAACTTAGGTTTATTTTTAATTTATTATTTTCCATATTATTTTCCTTAATTTAAAACCATTTCATAAAAAAACCCTAAAAATATTTTTAGCTTAATTTCTTTTCTTAGTTAGTTTAATTTTAATTTTGTTAATTTTTAATTAATTATTTTCTTAATTAGGTTTAGATTAAAACCCCTTTCATAAAAATCCAAACAAAAACCATGTTTCTTTTCCATTTGCATTTGTACATTATTATTTATTCAATTCTTGTACATTTATTCAATATGGTTGTAATAGTTAATTATGTTTAATTTTCTTGCAAATCCCCATTTGTAAATTTGTATACCCCGTCCCCTAATGATGTAATAGCTTAGAATTTTTACTTTCCGCAATTTATCGCTATTTTAAATGCAAAGAGACGAGGAATATCATATGGTTGAGAAAAATTCCAAAGAGGTTGTTTATGGCTATTTATAGAAGCCAGGGAAGAGTGTTTTCCCTCAAAGTCATTTAATGCTGCAGAGTGAGTGGAACACGTGGTGATCTTTGGAAAAATCGTGCAGGCGAGTGATGGGAACGTTTGCCATGCTTTCCTAGGTTATAGGGATAATGGTCATCATGGTAGCATGTAACGGCTGACTGATAGTGACATATTGAAAAAAGTGTAATGATGGCTCTGATGTCAGCAATAGTTAGTAGAAGATGAAAAGTTCACTATGAACTTGTGTAACCAAGAGATGGACAAGTGTCGAATGGAAATATCAAAGAATGGTTATTTCTCCTTGTGTCGAAATTGACATTTTAGGGGGGGAATTTGTTAGCTCATATATTCAACACTCACACATATTAGCCTTATTGGCTACAAATAGATTGAAGAAATCTAAGTGAAAGACACTTCGACAGAAGAACCTATAAAAGGGGTTGTGTCGAAGTCAAGAAATCTAAGTTAAAGACACTTCTATAGAAGAGCCTGTAAAAGGGGGTGTGTCGAAGTGATCCTTACTAAGAAGGAGAAAACACTTAAAGAATTTCCTAAGTTAAAAGCGGTCTTCGACTGAAAGGCTCCTGTACCAGCAACAAGTGGATTTGAATTCGAAGAAAGGAGGGAAAGGCAGTTCACTTGGCAGTTAGGAAAAGCAACGTGACATGAAGATAGGGGTCGAAGAACATGTATGAGGACACTTGTCTTCATCCTAGATCGGAGCAACCGTTCGACAGTTATTTACTACTAATATAAATATAAGAAATTTGTGTAAAACTCCGTGTGTTCAACTAATACAAGTCACTCAAATTTATTCAGGTATCCGCTGTGTGAGAAAGAATATTGAGAATGTACGTTTGGATCACTATATTTTAATTACAGTCAAGTCTTTACATTTCTTTACAATCCTTGTCGTTTAACATTCTGCAAACTTTACCATTACAACCCTTTTAAATTACTGCAAATTTACTTTATCTTGCACTTTACTTGCATTTTTACCAAGTTATATCTTCATCCTGCCTTTACTATTAATATTTTGTCGGACCTTAGCATATGTCCTAGGATCAAACTGATCGATCCTGCAAGTAACCAAAATAACCTTTTTTGGAAGATCAGCGGTTGTTTACCAATTTTCACGGTAAACACTGACCCACTTCAAGGCCATACCTATGACCCTTCGAGGATGAAGAAGACCTAACACCATTGAATACTAGAAAGAGGATATCATTCTGAAAGAAGTATGCCACCTGAATCTGATACCCGAGTTAGAACGTCCAAGAAAAGTCAACGCCATAATGGGGAAGGACACTTGGGCTTGGTGCAGCTATCACGGATCCGATTTCACCACATTGACGACTGCCATAGTAATAATCTAGCCGAGTATGAAGCACTGATAGCATGAATGAAATTGGCCCAAGAGGTAGGAGTAACACACTTGACAGTCAAGACTGACTCACAACTAGTGGCGGGGCAAGTGAGAGGAGAATATCAGAAGAAGGACTCTTCCCTAGTCAGATACCTGTAGACAACCCTCAGAATATCTGGGACTTTCACATAATTCGAAATCAACCATATTCTCCAGGAAGAGAATACTCGGGCCGACCTCTTAGATCGATTGGATAGTACAAAGGGGTTGGGGCTTAATAAGACTGTAATACAAGAAGTGTTGGAAAAACCAAAGCTCTTTCCCGCACGATCAATTTTAACTATTGAGCACAAACACTTTTAATTTGATTCACCGTTCTCTCGCTACTTCCTTGGGTACCAAACTCCAAAGCTTTCACTTGGCCGCAATCCTCCTTTGAAAGTCTTGAACAAAACCTCTAAATCTACCAAAGTTCTTGGAGGATAAACCCAAGGTTTTTTCAGAAGAAACCCCCCACAATTCTCAATCCAATATTCTCGATTACACAAAAACCTAATAAGACGTGATCAAACCTCGCCTAGATGACACCCCGACAAAAGATGATTATGTGTGATTTATCAGTGTGTATGCATAGGTTGGAGGTAGAAGATGAAGATAAATGGTGATAAGTGTTTATAGTTTCATCAAGTTAGAATGATGCATGAATGGTGTATTTATAGTTGTGGAAGTTTGTATGCAAAGAGGTAATTTTCGAAATTAAAAAGAATTGAAAAATTGACCCAATCAAACAGTATGTGTCGGCTTGAAATGTGCATGTGTCGGCACATAAAGCTAAAAATAACAGTATGTGCCGACCGGAAAAGGCTTACGTACCAGCTTATGAGAAACATAGGTTATAGCCTTTAATATTGAAGCAGATGTGTCAGGCTGAAAATCATATGTGTTAGTACATTAAACTGAAACTTATAGTATGTGTCGGCCTGAATACTGTATGTGTCGAACTGTACCAAATAGAAACTACAGGCTTCATTATTGAGTTACCTGTGTCGGCCTGAAAATCATACGTGCTGGCACATGAAGGTGACTTTATTGCAGAAAATAAATTTTGATGTTTTTGACCAATTTCAAGGTGGTTTTGAATGATTTCTAAGACCTCTAATGCAAGGGTGAATCATATGACATTGAGATACCGTCCAATATACATAAATGTTAAGTTTTTCTAATTTTGACATCATATAAAACATCTAATTGTAAAGTTGCACTCACAGATGGTAAGACTGAGGACCAGTGGTTTTACTGTGGAGCAGACAACTCTCAAAGCCGCTTCAAGTAAAGTGGTCAAACATGAGAAAATATGTTTTAACAATCAACATGCTTTCATACCATTTGCCTTTGACACTTTTTATTTTCTAACACAAAAAACAATTAATCTTTTGCCCATCTAAAAAAAGATAGCATTGCAGCTTGTTAGGAATAACGGCGTTGCTTATGGCCTCTTTCTATATAATTTTGACTATAGATAAAATATAAAATGAAATCCTCTAAAAAAATCAATCACATAAAACTAATTTTTTTTAAACATTTAACTTATATAATCACGTAGTGTATTTATTTGGCTTAAATAAACAACAAATGATTAATAATGAAGTGAAAGTAAATTAATAGCGATTTAGTTCTCGTCTTAGTCTCCTCTATATTTTTCATTCCTTTCTATTTGAAAGAATGAATATAGTTTGATACAGATTGAAAAGGATATTTTGACAACATTAAGATTGACCATACTGGTTAGTATCCACGTATTTATTTTGAATCGTGTTTTGAGTAGGAATTCTTATGTTTTCTCATATCTGTTTAAGGGTTTAAACCATCATAATCCATCCATTGTTGACCAAGAATTCCCTATCACAATTCACATTTTATCAGCAACCAAATTCTATAGTTAGTACATACTACTTGTTTAAAAGAAAAACTACTTATCAGTTAACATATTACTCATAAAATTTCATGATAATCACTATATTTTTCCTAACCTCAAAACTTCACATTGACAAAAATAACACAAGCAAACACATCAATACATTTCATAACTCCTAAAAGACTTAGGTTCAACCAACAAGTATCATAACAGAAAAATAAAACAACTCTTATTTAGTAAGTGTTAACCATCATTCAAAGTATAAGATCATCATCGAAAAACAGGTCATCAGCACAAAATTGATAAGGTGCGTCAGGTTTGATTCTCTGAAGTCTGATAGCAAGTAGAACACGCCCTTCAAGCCTATGGCAATTTCCATCCCTCCTAAGAAGAGGAAAAGAGCCCACTTTTCTTCGATTATACGCCACCGGAATCGGAATCTTCACTCTCCCCACCACGACTTTACCACTGGACGATCCAGGATCAGCCAAAGAGTTAAACCTCTGTACCTCAACATTCAGAAAAACTTGGTCATCAAGATTCTCTAACAAGATAACGTCACTTTGATTCCATACAGGGGTAACACCTTCAACAACCTTTGTGTGGATTTCTTCACCGGGTTTTATCCAATGCACCACATTGTAACCTCTGTTCCTGACACCTTCAGCAACCTTGCTGTGAATCTCTTCGCATTTGTCAATGCCTTCGGCTCTGTAGATTACTATGTGCAAACCAGTTCTGAATTCTTCGGTGATTGTGGTTTTATTCTTTTGTTTTGGAAATGGTATTATTGGCTTTCTTTTCTTTAACGGAAGTACCGTCGTCACCATGGTCATGGTAGAATTCAAGAAAACAAGAATTTTGGATTTAAGAATTTGGGGAGAAAGTTGAGTGAGGCGATAAATAAATAGTAATAGGTGAGTGAGAAAAACTGATTAGAAAAGTTGATTGGAATACGGAAGAAAGATTCGCAGCTTTACTCGCTTACTTTTCTAACTTAACTTTGACTCCGTACATTTTTCTAACTGATTTCATAAGTAGAAGAAAAAAAAGAAATATCTTTGTAATCTAGAGTTTGGAGTTCACTTTTTCTCTCCTATTTATTATAAACACTTTTCATTTGCACATACATGGAAAAGTTAGTTTTGGATTTAATCCGTAAAAAATGTCAGAAAATAATAACTATAAATTCATATTATAAAATGGCTTAAATAATAACAATTAGAAGCATAAATAATTGTATTCAATTTAAAAATATTGTTACACTTTTATCCTCTCTTTTAAACTATACATTTACTATACATATTAATTTTATTTATTTATTATTTTTTAAATTTTATACTATTTTTGTGATTGGTTTTTTCTTTTGTGAATTGGGTTCTAGACATGGACTGATCTATGTTTAGGCACACCGTAGTCACACCAAAAATACATATTTTTTTCTTATATATATATATATATATATATATATATATATATATATATATATATATATATATATATATATATATATATATATATATATATATATATATTATTTTTCTCTCTTTATAATGTTTTAAAAGTGTGACCGATCATCAAATCGGTGAAGACAAATCACTAGTTTATCGATCGAATTAGTAGATTACTAGTTGAACCTCATGAATAAATTGAATAATTCAGTTGAATAAATCGATCTCTATAGCAAAACTATATAGTTGTTAAATCGTTCAAATCAGATAACTCAATTTCTAAACAAAATCACAACGTCTAGAAATTTTAAAATATCATAATTTTACAAATTCATTCTTTAAATTCAAATTCTAAACATATCATCGCATACAACAAAATAATACAAAATACAAATCAAAATAAATTTTTAACAAAGTCTAATTGAAACATAAATTAAATGGGAAAAAAATAGTGTCGTGTCTAATAAATTTAATTTCAAGGAGGAAAGTTAGTTCCGAATAAGTTATGAATAAACTCTATTTATATTTTAATTTTACAGTTTATCTGTCGATTTTCTAAAGTCGCAGGTCGTCAGTTTTTACTAGTTTTGGTTGGTTATGGCCGACTCTCATTGATTTAATAACTTATCTGATCCAACAGCCAAATCAGACTGATGACCCTTCCAATTTCCAATTCGACTGGTTGGTCCAGTCAATTCGGTTTTTGAAACACTTTCATCACCTCTCAAGTTTCTTTCTCAGTTTTATATTTGCTAATCTCTTATATTTAGTAAACAATTTTTATTGTAAATGTATTGCTTTAAACAAGAATATTTCTTATTTTTAATATATTTAATTTATAATTTCTTTTATATTTGACCACATCAATATGTATTGTCTGGATCCGTCTTTGGTTCTAGAGCTCATCAGAATTAGAATAGGTGTTAAGACTCGACAAACACTTACATAACATTTCTAAAAACTCACATACTCTTGTCAATCCCTTCCGCATATAAGTGGGTGTGATCCCTAGGTGTCCACATAGAATTTAGAATCCCTTGATGAAAGATCAACTTTTTCGATGAAGTTGTGATGGAACGAGGTTAATCTTCATCGGGATGCTCACCTCGAAGATGGTGAAGGGAATTCTCACCCCCGTATTAGTCATAATGCATGTTTGCATGTAGAATTACTCGTCCCATGCTCCTCGAGGATGCCTCTGGCATGCTTTCTCTCCCTTGGCATAGGGTTCTAGCAAGACATCATCTTCTCTCCCAACCTTTAATATTGCAAGCCTACACGGGACATTTTCACCATATTCTCGATATTAAACAAGGATTTGATGTTCACGAAATCACCACTGAAGTGCTTCACATTTGCAGTTGAACTTTCCATTTGTAACCCATTGATCTTGAGTTAGAAGACACCAAAACAATGTGACTATCACTACTCGCGCACAATCAGAACTACTAAATAAAATTATTGATATAAGTTTTAAATACTTTTCTTTCAACAGAACTCCAATTCACTATGATGTATGCTCGCCTCAAACTCTCAACAAAATGATGGCATGGTTCTCACTTCTCCTCGTGGTTGTTAGGCTCAACTACACTTTCACTAGCACCACAACCTCTAAAGAATACCATTTTCTAAGTATAAAATAAAAAATACATAAGAAAGGAGAAGAAAATTCAGATGTTAAGGCTTCATGAAAAGGTGAATAAAACTGAATTTGTAGAAACGATCGAGATGGTGTCACAAAATAGTCGATGTGAAAGCATTCCCTAAACAAATGTGCGATGAGAATGGAAAGTAAAAACACTTAAATTTATATGAAAGAAACCCTCTCTACCCAAGTAATTGTCTATAACATATAACCATCATTAGTGTGACAACATCAGCGGCATCTCTGCTTACAAGCATGCAGATCAGTACACAACCCAGATTATAGTTAGAATTTCCCAAGACTCATTTAATCATTGCCTCCATTTAATGATATGTTTAATCTTATAATTAAATCCATTGGTCAGAGAAAAAATTGTTTGATCTAATTTAATGGACACTATCGGATCCAACAATTTACCCAAAAGTGTCATCTTCACCATAAACCACTTCGCCCTTACACACCTTTGGCTTGAGGGACTGTGAATCTTCATGACTTTGCTTTAAATCACTTTACCCTTATGTCATACCCCAAATTTATCTGCCTCATTTTTTTAAAAATATTCAAATTACTTTTTTTTAAAACTTGGTTTCATAAATTTTTAGGTATTACTAACGTTTTGTGTTTCATAAATATTTCGTTCTCAATTCTAGTTAAAAATATAATAATTTATTTCAAATTTATTATATTTTAAAAATAGCAAATATATGCGCACCTTTCATATACTTTCAATTGGATTTATTTACAAATGAGTAATATAGCACAATTGGTAAGAAATTAAGCTTGCAAATATGAGGTCGTGAGTTTAAATCTTGTGTGTGTTGCACTTTTAAACATTTTTTTTTGCTATTTTTGTTACTAATTTTATTTCCTTTTGTGGAGATCAAACTTTGGACTTTCTTTTGGGTTTTTGGATAACTTAGTCTCTAAGCTTTGTTTAACCTAATTTTGAGTCTATAAATAGGACTCACTATTGTCCTAATTTTCCATCTACAATTTCATAATTGCATTACACATCCACAATTTACTAAAATTATTCTCTCAAAGTTGTTGCTCTTCACATCGAAGAACAACAACAAAGAAACCATAAGCCTTCAGCAAGCGGTGATCTCCAAAGGAAAAATCTCGCGCAGAAAAAAGGAAAAGGAAGCCGCTTAAATTTGTCACGACACTCCAAGTTAGTAAAATTTGAATTTTTAATTTGTGGTTTGTTGTTGATATGTTGTTGTGCTTGTATACTGTTTATTTTCAATTCTATACTGCTTGATTTGTAATTGCCCTGCTTGTTGTAACACCCTAGTTTTAATTAGAATTATTTTATTGGAATAAAATGGATGATATGATGTGCTTATATGTGTTGATGATTGTTGTACCCCAAAATTTGCCCTCGCGCTTTTCCACAAGAAATCTCAACTTCAAACATTTCCCGACTTCTCAAACTGGCTCAAGAATCGGACAAACGGACTTTTCTTGACAGTCAAGCAAAACTAGGGTTTTTACTGATTTTCAGAACTCTGAATTGTTTCATACAGTGGGCTTAGGTTTTGGTTAATTTCTGGTTCAATTTTGATCAAGCGAGCGTGATTTGGCATTTAATCAGGAATTAGGGTTTTATGGGCATATTCTCAGAAGAATTTAAATTCTATAGCACTTTGCGGTTTATTTCAAGAGTCGAGTTAAAATTCGCGTTATCTTGATTTAATCAGCAAAAGAGACAGTGGCATAAATTCATTTTGTTTGGGCCAGTCAAAGAAGGGTTGCAGTTGGATTTACCGTACTTGCAAAGAATCAGTGTTTATGACAAATCAGTAAGAGGAAGCAATTGGTTTGAATTCACCAGTCAAAAGATATATGCAGTGTTGGATTCACAGTGTTTATGTGTTGATCAGTTTACTTGGTTTAATTGCGGCTTTGCTTTGGATGTTGAATAAGACGGACTTAATTGGTCAATGTTGTTTTATTTAAGTTATTTATTATTCTGAAATTAAATGATTGAATTTATTTTTCAATTTGTTTAATTCTAAGAATTTTAAATAAATAAATAAGCAATAAAGAAATTAGAATTAATTAGATAATTTGAATTTTTATTGATATTTAAATTATTTACAAATTGTTGTTTATTACAAACAATAATTTACATTTAATTTAAATATTACAATAGAATGAAAAAATATCCTATTTTCTAAATACTCTTCATTCTTCACTCCGCTCCGGCATTCCATCTTTCATCTGCAAAAAGAAATAAGAAAGTCAGAAAGAATTAAAATTAGCAAAGACGGATAAAAATGCTCATCATTAGGGGCCGCTGACTGGGATCAGTTGCCCTCTCTGCAAATCACGGGATTTCTCCCGGTTCACAGAGAGGGAAGATTATTTTATCTCATGAAATGCAAATGTCAAAAATGCATAAGTTATGAAATTGCAAGCTGCATAGGAGTTCAAGATTCAAAATCCAATCTAAACTGAAAAAGTTCAATCCAAACTTTCAAATCCAAAACAAAGTCCACTCAAAGAAAATCAATAAAAGCATAAAGCTGTCAAAGAAGATTTGAGGAAAAGATATCAAAATGCAAAATCTATCCAAACTGTCAAAAGGAGATGCAATAGTGTATTATGCAAGTAATAAACTATCTTTTTCATCATTTCCTTAGTCAGCCCCTTCAGAACAGTACAGTAATATCATATAAAATTCTTAATCTGTACTTTAAGAGAGAAAAAAAGAGAGATAAAGCAGTTCAGGTTAGGCATAGTTCAGAATATACAGCAGACAGTAGAAGGAGACAGTAGGGAAAAAGAAAATCTACAAGTCCACAAGCAGTTCACAGCAGGCAGTTCATGAGATGGAAAAGAGATAATAAAAGCCAAAACTCAGTTCAGAAGCAACATAGCAGGTTAGAGGGAAGAGAAGAGAGACATAAAACCAGTTCAGCATAACATACAAAGGTACTACTGTCCACAAAAACTGAGTTCAGAAAAAAAGATAGCAGTTCAGAACAGTTCAGGAAAAGTATACAAACTAAACCACAACCTGCCTAAAAAGAGAGCTCACTACTGTCATAACAAGAAACCCATCAACAACCTTTATGCAAAAAGAACACAACATCCTGATAATCCAAACTCAGAACTCAACCAAAACCAATATCCTCAAACCCAAAAAACTCAAAAGCTACTGAACTGGCAAAAGCTAAAAGCTCAAAACAACAAAAACTCTCACATACTCAAAACTGTACCAGTATAATCATACAAATAACACCAAAAGCCATTATCAAGCATATATCCTCACCACCAATAAACCTGCATCAGTCTCAGAACAAAAACTAAAAACAAATAACCTCAACCTTCAAACCATACCAAAAGAACTGATCAAAGCCATACTTGCAAACTGACCAAGCTAAAGTCTCAACCTTCAAAAACACAATATCCTGATATCCAACACCAAGCCTCACCATCTTATGAAACCAACATCTAAGATATTCAAACACCAACACCAAGCCTCAGAAGTGGATTCATCATAGGCAACAATTCAAAGGGGAACCCAATCTCAAGGCAATATCTGTTCAAACACTCAAGGCAACATAGGCCCCTCAGAACCCTAGGTTCATCCTTGGGCAAGCAAGCACACATAAGCAATCACATACATCAAGCAAGAGTTTGAACCAACGAATCAGGGCAACACGAGATAGAAAGAAGCAACTCAAGAACATTCAAGACCAGTTCAGAATCATAAGCATCAGCGACATAAAGAAGAAGAAGATAAAAAGTGAATTTCAAGAAAGGTTTTTCAGGCAAAATCGAGCATCATCATCAAAACCTTAAGCAAAAGATAAAGGAACGAAGTTACCAGGAAGGTGTCAAAAGCGTAGCAAGCATCTCCATCACGACAATCCGGCCTCCTGAGCGCAACTTCTCCGCCTTCCCTTCCACCTCCAAGTATCAGGTAGTATAATCCTCGCTCCCTATCTCTACTTCTTCACCTCAAAAAATGAAAAGAAAAACAGTAAGAACTCGAATTTAACCAATACGCATCGTTCACAAAAGAAAATATAAAGCTTTAAGATTAACCTTAAATCAAAGACACTAGGCTCATGCCTTGGAGGGAGGAAAGGCGCTGAAACGCGCTGGTGGCCGGAGGATGCTCAGAAATTGCTAATCGGAGAAGACGAACCAAACGCGCCGTCGCTGCCTCTAACCCTAACCCTCGTTCCACAACAATGCGTTAACCCTAATTTTCTGCCTTTGGATCAAAGGGCCTGACCCGTTACTGATTCCTCTAAGCCCAATAAGAAAATCACTTCATCAAACATTAAACCATTCTTTTCCATTTTTCTTAACAACATAAAATACTAACTATTCTTTTTATTTTTTATAAAAAAACAATACATACTTTTTTCTTAACATTAACTCTTTCTTTTTTATTTTCTTTTCATAAATAATATTTCTTTCACTAATTTCATTCTATAAACAATGTTTTTATTCTTTGTAAAAATACTAAAATGCTTTTATCATAAAATTAACACATTTTTTAGAAAGTTATTTTATACATTTATGTTATATTATAAAAATTAGTCTTGTACATATCATACAAATTAAATTGAAAATACTTTTTCTTAATCAAAATACTTTTTATACACAAATTAAAATTAAAAACATTCTTAATACATATTTGTATATAATTATCTTTTCTTTTTTTTTTTATATACACAATTAAATTGAAAATACCTTTTTTAATTGAAATACATTTTGTACATATTATACACTTTTATACATAATTAAAATTAAAACTTTTTTTATTAATTAACATTCTTTTTTTCATACATAACAATTCAATACATCTTTTAATATTGAAATTCATAAACATATAAATCAAAATGCAGATTAAAACGTATATCTAGGTCAAAACCCTAATGCGACTCAATTTCACATTTCGCACTTGTACATATTTACACTTACACATACATATACACTTGTACACAAATACATACACATTTCCTTATACACATGTTTGTCTTACATTTATATTTGATATTCATTCGATTACGACATTCGATTTGGTTGTAAATTATTGGGTACTATAAGTCTCATCCCCTTGTACATTTATACCCCCACTCCCGGACATTATTTTGTAATAGCGTAGATTTACATTCCGCAATTTACAGCTTTTCAATTATACCATGGTTAGACCTAGGGTTTGTATGTACATAAAATCAAAACGCTAGACAACCTAATACAAGACAAATGCATGTAATCAATACACAATCACACTTGCACCCCCTAGGGTAATCCCACATGTTGCCTTCCAAAATGGGCCATGCTTGCACGTCGAATGTCTTTGGCAAAACAAAATCAAATGATCATGAGTCCCTCGATGACGCTTTCGAAAGTTGCCTAAACGAAATGATCATAGTCCCTTCAAAACAAATTGCCAAAGACACTTGGCATCATTGCATTCATGGTCCATACGATGACCCGCGCCCGTCCCGAATAAACTTCCTAAACGCAAGATTGTCCACCAATTTCAATGGTGGAACAAAATTGTTAAAAGGGGTTAAAACATGACAAAAACCTTTGAGTACAATAGGGTAGACAAAAACTCTTAGTTACTTGAGATCAAACTTGCAAAAACACTTGCCTTCTTTTCAAAAACCACAATCCACAACACTTTCAAACAAACTCTCAAAAACATTTGAAAACATCTTTTCGAAAAGATTCACACTTTTGTAAAACACTCAAACACGAGTCAAATACATTAGTTGCCTAAAACAAGGCATCTTTTTCTAAAAAACATTTTCAAAAAGCACCCACACACACACCATTTTCAAAGCAATCGAAAAACAAGGCAAGTGATCTAAAAAACCAAGTAACTAAGAGCCCATGGATAACCATGGATGAAAAGGGTGCTAATACCTTCCCTTTTCATAATCTACCCCCCGAACCCACGAAATATCTCAAAAGGTTTTTGCTGTGCTTTTTTTAACCTTTCCTTTAGGATAAAATAAAAAGTCGGTGGCGACTCTTGCTAACCGCACAAGTGCGAATACAAAACGCAACCTCAAGTCAGTTCTCCCACCGTATCACAGAACTGGCGACTCTGCTGGGGAAAATTTAAAAGTGGGGTTACCTTAGGGTTTAGATCACCTTTACTTTCAATTGATTGCTTTGTTTGCTTTACATTTGTGGGTTTTGTATCGGAGCTTTATAGATCCTAACCCGGATCTGGGGAAACCCTTTTAGGTAGCAACAAGGCTGTGAGGGAACTGTGCGGGGTATACCGACATGGTTGAAGCAGTCTGCTACGTTGATGTGGCACTTTGGTGTGTACCGGTAACCCTTGAGTTCAGTCAAGGAGAGTACGGGGCCGCCGCGTGGTGTCGCGAAGCATCAACCGACCTTAGAACCCTAAATTGACCAACTTGGCCATTAGAACAGTAGCAGTATGCTACACTCATTGAGGCTAAACTCTCGAGATGGTTCCGGCCGCGAGAAAAGGTTGCGATGTTGGAGTTATGACCGATTGAGGGTAGCCAATGATATGAGATCCTCTAGAACCCGGTTACTTTTGATAGGACAGGTTTTAACCAACAAACTGAAAGAGGGTAGTACCTGAACCTCATGCAAGCCTAAACCTAAGGCCTTGGGTGCTTTGTGTGAATATTGTTTGCCTGTATATACACTTACTTGCTTGTACACACATGTACATAACATCATAACATCATACCATAGCATTTTAGCATAACCATTTCAAGGATCTCGAGGGTTCTGTTGATGCAGGGTTACGTTGAACCAGACATCTATCAAGGGGCAAGAGGTTTCTCCTCTAACCAATCCAGTCAAAGTTCAAGTACAACAACTGGAATCAGTGGCTATGACCCATTCGACATGGTGAGCTTGATTCTAGTAGAAGGACGTCCACCGGTACAGGACTCTCCAATCCAAGAGCAAAGTTCAACCTCTAACATTTTCTTGTGTTTACCCCAAGAGATCCTTGAAAGCATACATCCACATGTCATGCATTTCATTTTAACAATCTTTCCTTTTTCAGGGTTCCTTACTCTCCTGCTGTTTATTTCAGCAAGAGATGGCTCTAGAACGGTCTGTCAAGGACATCCAAGACCAGACTGCTCAACTACAGGAGATGTTCATGAACTTGTCACTGGGGCAAGAAGAGATGAAAGCTCTCCTCACCAACGGCTTGGGGAATTCCAACAATGCCAGGAATGATCAGATTGCGGAGCTGCAGTTTGATCTGACAACACTGAGGACCCAAATGATGGGATATTTGGTGGGCCAGATGGCTCTCATCCAAGACCTATCTCAAAGACAAGAGGAACTCGGAGTTCTGGTCCGCCAACTGCTTCAAAACAACCAACTGGGGCAAACATCTGAGGTCGAAGAGCAAGTCACCGCTCAGCCTCCACCCACCCAAGAGGACAAGGGGAAAGCTCCTCTGCTAGCTTCAGGGTCACAAACCCATCAACAACCTCGCCGGCGTCAGCGGGGCAATCGGCGTAGACAAGAAACGTCGGGAAGGCAGTTCACAGAGACTGACATACCGTCATCCCTAATTCTGGAGCGCTTGTTGGAGGTTAATCTGACTGCTTTGAGGGATCCTATCCGGAACCCAAATACCTCCGCTCCTGGCTATCATCCCGATGCATTCTGTGTTTACCACTCCTATAGCCCAGGACATGACACCGATAGCTGTTGGGCCTTGAAGAACAAGATTCAAGATCTGATTGACATTGGGGTGCTGAGGTTCATGCCAGACGGCGAGATGAAGATATTCCGTTAAAGGGGTTCTCCGCTTGAAGTGACGAAGCTCGAATTGAAAGACTTTTGTTTCTTTTTGAATTTTTCAAAGTTGTAATTTCTTTTGCTGTCAAACAATTATCTGTTGATGTTAAACTCTGTTTTCATTAATGCATTGCATATGTTTGTCTTGAATTCATCCATTCGTTTCACTACTCTTATGCTTTTCTTTATGATATTTGACTCTTGATAAAAAGCTGCAAGCCTTTAGAGGGAGGATGACGAAACAATACCATGATCTTATACAGTATGCTTTTGAACAGACCTTGCTGATGATGTACAGGCATTTCTTTCAATTCCCCAAACACTGGAGTTATAAGGAAGTTAATCCCTAGTCAACCCCTTCGAGCCAAAGAAGTAGGAGTTTCCTGTTCTAAACAATCGAAACCTTTGATATAAACCTGGGGCAGGGTAGTCTCTCAGTTAATTCAAAAAAGAACGCGCATTAAAGTCGCAAACTCTCAGTTCGTAATACAACGAACGACGTCGAAAAAGAAAGCATTCCTTTGGGACCAAAAGACAAGGGTGGTTCCCTATCACATAGACAGTCAATCTCTCAAAAGAGAAAAGCCCACTGAGCCAGAACCTATGAAGGAGGCTTAAAAAGCTGGGGCATCCCGCTGACAGTAATCCCGAAAACGGTAACAGTCAGGCAAAAGTTAGGGATAACAAATCAAAATCAAAATAGTGAGGTCATTACAAAACCCTCAACAACATGAAAAGTGTTGAAAAAGAAAAAGGAAAAAATGACTGTCTCTCCCAAATTCAAACTGGTGAACCATCGCCCGAAAGTCGTTCCAAACTCAAAACAGAGTGCGACGCACAATTAACTGAGTTTAGGTTGAAGAACATCACGAAGAGTGGGTGGGTACAAATATGCTTTGGGCCTTTATCCTTTGTTTCTTAAACCGTGAACCAGGCCACGTTACAACCCTTCAAAAGTCCTAATTGAAGCATGGGTTAGTTCGAAAGCATACTGTTACAAAAGGTATCCTGACTCCTGTAGGGCTTTGCTCTAAATCTTGTGTTAACTTGTCTTATGAAAAGTTTTCTGCTAAAAAACGCATTTTTCAAAACTTCGAGACAAACATAAACTTTGCATTATTCGAATATCACTGTCTGCATTTGACCCTTTTATTTGACAGCGAAGAAATCCATACAGCGAATGTTCGGAGGAACGAAAACTCTCTCAGTAAGTCAAAATCACTTCAAAAGGATAACACTTCCATCAAATCTCTTATCAACAAGGGGCATAACATGTCACAGTTCAATTAACCTGGGGCAGTCCAGTCAAGGTCCAACAGATCTTTCAAAGTTCAGTTAACCTGGGGCAGTCCAGTCAAGGTCCAACAGATCTTTCAAAGTTCAGTTAACCTGGGGCAGTCCAGTCAAGGTCCAACAGATCTTTCAAAGTTCAGTTAACCTGGGGCAGTCCAGTCAAGATTTCAAGAAATCTCTCAATATGCAGAGTAATCTGATTCAAGATTCCTTCATCACCACTTGGGGCATTCGAATGTCAAAAGTGTTCAACAAATCAACTACAACATTTCCAGACTCGATTCCTGTATCCGGCCAGGGCATGTCTGAAGAGTTTGAAGATTCGATTCCTGTATCCTGCCAGGGCATATCTATCAACTACCACCTTTCCAGATTCGATTCCTGTATCCAGCCAGGGCATATCTGTTGACTCCATTTCCAGACTCGACTCCTGTATCTAGCCAGGGCACGTCTGAAGAGTTCGAAGATTCGATTCCTGTATCCAGCCAGGGCATATCTGTTGACGACTATTTCCAGATTCGACTCTTGTATCCAGCCAGGGCATGTCTGAAGAATTCCAGATCAACACCTGCAACAACCCAGGAAACATCTGTGAATGACCGATTGTAGACCAACACCTGTAATAAACCAGGATTTTATCTACATCACCACTTGGGGCATTCGAATGTCAAAAGTGTTCAAAACCCGATGCAGTTTTTACACAAGCTCATCATCAGGGAGCCCTACACCGGTTCCTCTTCAAGACTTCTGAAAACAGTTTACGGATTCTTCCCAACAACGGACGCCAATCTACCGACTTGTTCAGATTCTTATCAAGACTTCTGAAAACAGTTCATGGATTCATCCCAACAACGGATGTTAATCTATCAACTTGTTCAGATGCAACCTTTGAATTCAGTTTACGGACGCTTCCCAACAACGGATGTTGTTCTATTGCTGATTCCTCTTCAAGACTTCTGAAAACAGTTTACGGATTCTTCCCAACCACGGACGCCAATCTACCGACTTGTTCAGATTCTTATCAAGACTTCTGAAAACAGTTCATGGATTCATCCCAACAACGGATGTTAATCTATCAACTTGTTCAGATGCAACCTTTGAATTCAGTTTACGGACGCTTCCCAACAACGGATGTTGTTCTATTGCTGATTCCTCTTCAAGACTTCTGAAAACAGTTTACGGATTCTTCCCAACAACGGACGCCAATCTACCGACTTGTTCAGATTCTTATTAAGACTTCTGAAAACAGTTCATGGATTCATCCCAACAACGGATGTTAATCTGTCAACTTGTTCAGATGCGACCTTCGAATTTAGTTTACGGACGCTTCCCAACAACGGATGTTGTTCTATTGCTGATTCAACCTCAAGATTTCTGAAAATAGTTCACGGGTTCTCCAAGTAAACGGATGTTAACCTATCGCTTGTTCAGATTCTTCTCAAAGCTAACAACCACGGAAGATCGCACTCGCCCAAAATTCTCCCTATCCCCAGCGAGGTTCCTTCAATTCCCAGCGGAGTCAGACTTTCAAACTTTCTCCCCACAGAGTTTTGAGGAAGCATATCTTGAGTTCCCCAGTGAAGTCTCCAGGGTTACCTCCCATCAAGCCAAAGATTCTCAATCTGGTCTCCCCGGCATGAGTCTACTAGTTGGAGCTCCCCAGTAGAGGTCATCAGGAATTCTCTTCCCCAGTGACGGCCAAGGATTTATTTTCCCCGGCAGCGGTCAAGACGCCTTTATCTTCAGCCATCTCGGAATCATGTATCCTTGGCAGGATTAGCGCATCAGCTTACATGTGCACTCAGTACATTCATATCATAAACATTAAATGTCACATGCATTGCATCATGCATCATAACATTGCATACAACTAACCCTTTACCTTTTCAGGTAAGATCAGTCGACAGACACAGATCATCTCCTGAGACTCATCCAAAAATAGTTCAGATATGACTCGGACACGGCAACATTTCAATACTTATTCCAGATTCATTCAGACGCATCAGCAGAAACCTTACACCGTTTCCTCTTCAACTTCTCAACTTCTGAAACAAGTTTACGGATTCTTCCCTACAACGGATGTCAATCTACCGATTTGTTCAGACTCTTCTCAATTTTTGAAAACAGTTTACGGATTCTTCCCTACAACGGATGTCAACCCACCAACTGATTCAAACTCTTCTCAATTTTTGAAAAGAGGTTACGGACGCTTCCCAACAACGGATGCTACTCCATTGCTTGTTCAGTCCCAACTCCTGAAAATAGTTTACAGATTCTCCAGACACGGACATCAATCTGTTGCTTGTTCAGACCCCAGTTCAGAGATACTCCAAAACAGGGATGCCCTTCTGACAGTTGTCCACTCACCATTGACGTACAGTTCAACATCACCATATGGCATCTATAAGCCCATCCTCCTACCAGCAGTCGCCGAATGGCATCTGCAAGCCCATTCTCAGATGGCATCTCTAAGCCCATCCCCCGACAAATTCTTTCGCACCAGGTGGCATCTTTAAGCCCATCACCAAATGGCATCTTTAAGCCCATTCACCTCCACCGTCACATCGACGAGCGCAAATTTTCTGGGCACATTAGTGTCCAATCTCCTTTTACCTTCAAGTCGCGAAAGGCAAACTTGCCAACCTAACTCTTCAGGTCAAAGAAGATTGAACAGGGGCAACTGTTGTACCCCAAAATTTGCCCTCGCGCTTTTCCACAAGAAATCTCAACTTCAAACATTTCCCGACTTCTCAAACTGGCTCAAGAATCGGACAAACGGACTTTTCTTGACAGTCAAGCAAAACTAGGGTTTTTACTGATTTTCAGAACTCTGAATTGTTTCATACAGTGGGCTTAGGTTTTGGTTAATTTCTGGTTCAATTTTGATCAAGCGAGCGTGATTTGGCATTTAATCAGGAATTAGGGTTTTATGGGCATATTCTCAGAAGAATTTAAATTCTATAGCACTTTGCGGTTTATTTCAAGAGTCGAGTTAAAATTCGCGTTATCTTGATTTAATCAGCAAAAGAGACAGTGGCATAAATTCATTTTGTTTGGGCCAGTCAAAGAAGGGTTGCAGTTGGATTTACCGTACTTGCAAAGAATCAGTGTTTATGACAAATCAGTAAGAGGAAGCAATTGGTTTGAATTCACCAGTCAAAAGATATATGCAGTGTTGGATTCACAGTGTTTATGTGTTGATCAGTTTACTTGGTTTAATTGCGGCTTTGCTTTGGATGTTGAATAAGACGGACTTAATTGGTCAATGTTGTTTTATTTAAGTTATTTATTATTCTGAAATTAAATGATTGAATTTATTTTTCAATTTGTTTAATTCTAAGAATTTTAAATAAATAAATAAGCAATAAAGAAATTAGAATTAATTAGATAATTTGAATTTTTATTGATATTTAAATTATTTACAAATTGTTGTTTATTACAAACAATAATTTACATTTAATTTAAATATTACAATAGAATGAAAAAATATCCTATTTTCTAAATACTCTTCATTCTTCACTCCGCTCCGGCATTCCATCTTTCATCTGCAAAAAGAAATAAGAAAGTCAGAAAGAATTAAAATTAGCAAAGACGGATAAAAATGCTCATCATTAGGGGCCGCTGACTGGGATCAGTTGCCCTCTCTGCAAATCACGGGATTTCTCCCGGTTCACAGAGAGGGAAGATTATTTTATCTCATGAAATGCAAATGTCAAAAATGCATAAGTTATGAAATTGCAAGCTGCATAGGAGTTCAAGATTCAAAATCCAATCTAAACTGAAAAAGTTCAATCCAAACTTTCAAATCCAAAACAAAGTCCACTCAAAGAAAATCAATAAAAGCATAAAGCTGTCAAAGAAGATTTGAGGAAAAGATATCAAAATGCAAAATCTATCCAAACTGTCAAAAGGAGATGCAATAGTGTATTATGCAAGTAATAAACTATCTTTTTCATCATTTCCTTAGTCAGCCCCTTCAGAACAGTACAGTAATATCATATAAAATTCTTAATCTGTACTTTAAGAGAGAAAAAAAGAGAGATAAAGCAGTTCAGGTTAGGCATAGTTCAGAATATACAGCAGACAGTAGAAGGAGACAGTAGGGAAAAAGAAAATCTACAAGTCCACAAGCAGTTCACAGCAGGCAGTTCATGAGATGGAAAAGAGATAATAAAAGCCAAAACTCAGTTCAGAAGCAACATAGCAGGTTAGAGGGAAGAGAAGAGAGACATAAAACCAGTTCAGCATAACATACAAAGGTACTACTGTCCACAAAAACTGAGTTCAGAAAAAAAGATAGCAGTTCAGAACAGTTCAGGAAAAGTATACAAACTAAACCACAACCTGCCTAAAAAGAGAGCTCACTACTGTCATAACAAGAAACCCATCAACAACCTTTATGCAAAAAGAACACAACATCCTGATAATCCAAACTCAGAACTCAACCAAAACCAATATCCTCAAACCCAAAAAACTCAAAAGCTACTGAACTGGCAAAAGCTAAAAGCTCAAAACAACAAAAACTCTCACATACTCAAAACTGTACCAGTATAATCATACAAATAACACCAAAAGCCATTATCAAGCATATATCCTCACCACCAATAAACCTGCATCAGTCTCAGAACAAAAACTAAAAACAAATAACCTCAACCTTCAAACCATACCAAAAGAACTGATCAAAGCCATACTTGCAAACTGACCAAGCTAAAGTCTCAACCTTCAAAAACACAATATCCTGATATCCAACACCAAGCCTCACCATCTTATGAAACCAACATCTAAGATATTCAAACACCAACACCAAGCCTCAGAAGTGGATTCATCATAGGCAACAATTCAAAGGGGAACCCAATCTCAAGGCAATATCTGTTCAAACACTCAAGGCAACATAGGCCCCTCAGAACCCTAGGTTCATCCTTGGGCAAGCAAGCACACATAAGCAATCACATACATCAAGCAAGAGTTTGAACCAACGAATCAGGGCAACACGAGATAGAAAGAAGCAACTCAAGAACATTCAAGACCAGTTCAGAATCATAAGCATCAGCGACATAAAGAAGAAGAAGATAAAAAGTGAATTTCAAGAAAGGTTTTTCAGGCAAAATCGAGCATCATCATCAAAACCTTAAGCAAAAGATAAAGGAACGAAGTTACCAGGAAGGTGTCAAAAGCGTAGCAAGCATCTCCATCACGACAATCCGGCCTCCTGAGCGCAACTTCTCCGCCTTCCCTTCCACCTCCAAGTATCAGGTAGTATAATCCTCGCTCCCTATCTCTACTTCTTCACCTCAAAAAATGAAAAGAAAAACAGTAAGAACTCGAATTTAACCAATACGCATCGTTCACAAAAGAAAATATAAAGCTTTAAGATTAACCTTAAATCAAAGACACTAGGCTCATGCCTTGGAGGGAGGAAAGGCGCTGAAACGCGCTGGTGGCCGGAGGATGCTCAGAAATTGCTAATCGGAGAAGACGAACCAAACGCGCCGTCGCTGCCTCTAACCCTAACCCTCGTTCCACAACAATGCGTTAACCCTAATTTTCTGCCTTTGGATCAAAGGGCCTGACCCGTTACTGATTCCTCTAAGCCCAATAAGAAAATCACTTCATCAAACATTAAACCATTCTTTTCCATTTTTCTTAACAACATAAAATACTAACTATTCTTTTTATTTTTTATAAAAAAACAATACATACTTTTTTCTTAACATTAACTCTTTCTTTTTTATTTTCTTTTCATAAATAATATTTCTTTCACTAATTTCATTCTATAAACAATGTTTTTATTCTTTGTAAAAATACTAAAATGCTTTTATCATAAAATTAACACATTTTTTAGAAAGTTATTTTATACATTTATGTTATATTATAAAAATTAGTCTTGTACATATCATACAAATTAAATTGAAAATACTTTTTCTTAATCAAAATACTTTTTATACACAAATTAAAATTAAAAACATTCTTAATACATATTTGTATATAATTATCTTTTTTTTTTTATTTTATATACACAATTAAATTGAAAATACCTTTTTTAATTGAAATACATTTTGTACATATTATACACTTTTATACATAATTAAAATTAAAACTTTTTTTATTAATTAACATTCTTTTTTTCATACATAACAATTCAATACATCTTTTAATATTGAAATTCATAAACATATAAATCAAAATGCATATTAAAACGTATATCTAGGTCAAAACCCTAATGCGACTCAATTTCACATTTCGCACTTGTACATATTTACACTTACACATACATATACACTTGTACACAAATACATACACATTTCCTTATACACATGTTTGTCTTACATTTATATTTGATATTCATTCGATTACGACATTCGATTTGGTTGTAAATTATTGGGTACTATAAGTCTCATCCCCTTGTACATTTATACCCCCACTCCCGGACATTATTTTGTAATAGCGTAGATTTACATTCCGCAATTTACAGCTTTTCAATTATACCATGGTTAGACCTAGGGTTTGTATGTACATAAAATCAAAACGCTAGACAACCTAATACAAGACAAATGCATGTAATCAATACACAATCACACTTGCACCCCCTAGGGTAATCCCACATGTTGCCTTCCAAAATGGGCCATGCTTGCACGTCGAATGTCTTTGGCAAAACAAAATCAAATGATCATGAGTCCCTCGATGACGCTTTCGAAAGTTGCCTAAACGAAATGATCATAGTCCCTTCAAAACAAATTGCCAAAGACACTTGGCATCATTGCATTCATGGTCCATACGATGACCCGCGCCCGTCCCGAATAAACTTCCTAAACGCAAGATTGTCCACCAATTTCAATGGTGGAACAAAATTGTTAAAAGGGGTTAAAACATGACAAAAACCTTTGAGTACAATAGGGTAGACAAAAACTCTTAGTTACTTGAGATCAAACTTGCAAAAACACTTGCCTTCTTTTCAAAAACCACAATCCACAACACTTTCAAACAAACTCTCAAAAACATTTGAAAACATCTTTTCGAAAAGATTCACACTTTTGTAAAACACTCAAACACGAGTCAAATACATTAGTTGCCTAAAACAAGGCATCTTTTTCTAAAAAACATTTTCAAAAAGCACCCACACACACACCATTTTCAAAGCAATCGAAAAACAAGGCAAGTGATCTAAAAAACCAAGTAACTAAGAGCCCATGGATAACCATGGATGAAAAGGGTGCTAATACCTTCCCTTTTCATAATCTACCCCCCGAACCCACGAAATATCTCAAAAGGTTTTTGCTGTGCTTTTTTTAACCTTTCCTTTAGGATAAAATAAAAAGTCGGTGGCGACTCTTGCTAACCGCACAAGTGCGAATACAAAACGCAACCTCAAGTCAGTTCTCCCACCGTATCACAATGATCTTATGACGCGTTTTGATAAAATTGTTGGAAGGATAAATGTAATAATAATTGAAGAAGTTAGGAGTGTATGGCTAAATACGTAGAAACATTGGGGTGGGTAGAATAATATTTATTATTATTATTATTATTAGGATTATTATTATTATTTTATAATATTAACTAAATATTTATTTAATTGGGATAATTATATTATTATTGGAATATATACTACAATAAGAACAAGAGAATGAGTCAATACGTAGAAACAGAGAAAGAGAAGCGTAGAAGAGAGAAGAAGAGAAGAACACTAGGAAGCTAGGGCGAAGGAGTCCACCGTAGAGACCAAGAACCAACCAAGAACCTAAGGTAAGGGTGGGGTTATGACTCTCTAATAGGTGGTATAATTGTGGGTAGATGAAAGTTTGAACGTAGGGTTTTGGGTGTAGGTTGATTGTTAGATTGTTTGTTGAAATTGTTTATAATTGATGAAATTGATGTGTTGTTTGTGTTAGATTGGTGGTATATGATGTTGTTGATGATTTAAATTAATTGATGTATTTGATCATTCATAAAAAAAAGGTTTTTGGGTGAAGAAGATGGGGTTTCATAGCAAAAAAATCAAGTTTTTGGGTCTGTTTGTGATGGGTAATCGATTACCACATATGGGCAACCGGTTACCGCTGTTTGTGTTTTTAAACAATTGGCTACTGACTCGCAGTAACTGGTTATAGTAATTGGGTAACCGGTTACCGCGAAGAATTTTGAAGAAAACTGGGTTACTGTCTTGTAGTAACCGGTTACCGCTGAAGCTGACAGAATTTTTAGAAAACTTTTAAAAACCATAACTTTCACCTCGGGTGTCCTTTTGGCGCACCATTTGAACCGTTAAAAGGATAACAATATTTTCAATAATATGAAATTAACTTTTATAACAGTGATCTAATTATTTATCAAAATGATTATGATGAGTGTGTATGTTGGATGAGTTGTGACACCAAAAGTGTCGTGAACAAGTTGTGTTTGTCATACCCTTGATGTGCGAAGAAATTATAGGTGATGTTGCAGTACTAAAAAGGTGATGTTGGCCTGAAAATTGGATTTATGTTAATGGTATGCTTGGAATTTCATATTCATGGTTGTAGCATGTAGCACTTCATGCATCGTTGAGGGCTTATGCCTTGGCCTTCATGGCAATCGTTGAGGGCTTATTCTCTGGCCTTCATGGCAATTGTTGAGGGCTTATGCCCTGACCTTCATGGAAATTGTTGAGGGCTTATGCCCTGGCCTATATGGAAATTTGTTGAGGGCTTATGCCCTGGCCTATATGGAAATTTGTTGAGGGCTTATGCCCTGATAGTACCACATGCATTTTGCATCGGAGTCAGTTGCATTGCATTGGTTGAATTGTTTAATCATTGGATTGTTGAATTATGGAATTGTTGAGTTGTGGCATTGTTGAATTGTGGACTCGTAGAAATGGTGTGATTGATAATTGTCAAACTTGAATCTCTGCGTGATATATTTGTTATTTACTTATAATTATATAACCTATTATATTGTTATGATATCTCAACCTTACTGTTTGAATGTTGCCTCCACATGGGTAACATGCAGATAGCCAGGAGTACTGCAAAGTCGCGGAGTCTAGAAGAGGTTGCTTTCTCTTATTGAGTGGGTGTCATTTCTCTGATACATAACACTAGGGCGATGAACGCTCGATTGTTTTATTTAATTATTATCTTTTTGAGGATTTTGGGAGTGTTGTAGACTCTCTTTTAATTGATTAAATTATTGATTTTATAATGGTTGAGGATTTTAGAATAATTATGAAATTCTTTCCATTGCGTTAATAAAGTTGAAGTTTGAAGATTATGTTTAATTGTTGTCGGTTCATCCAAAATATGTGTTATGTATTTGTCTTATCTTAATTGAGCAAATTTGAATATGTTGACAAATGTGACATCCTATTTTGGAGTTTAATTTTACTATGATTTTTATTAAATTTACCGTTGGGGAAATAGGGTGTTACAATTGGTATTAGAGCAGGTCGGTTCGTCCAGCCAGGTTATTGAGTCATTAGTGTAGTATGATAGTAGAATATTGTTGATGTTTTTCTATCTAACTGTTGTTTGATGTTGCGATGTGAAGCAGAGTAATGGGTGGAAGAGGAAATGGTGCACTTGCTAATACATTGCAAACTTTGGCTCAGGGAAGGCAGAATCAGCCTAACACTGGTGGGAACAATGGGGCTCGTGCTCTGGAAACTTTCTAGAGGGAACATCCAAATATGTTTAAATGGAAGCAAGATCTTGAAGGAGAGCGGGAGTGGCTCAAGGATATTGAGAGGATTTTTCGAGTTAAGGACTTTTCTGATGCACATAAGGTGCATTTTGGCACGCATATGCTGGCAAGAGAGGCTTGTGACTGGTAAGTTGCCACTCGCTAGAGGCTTGAAGGCACTGGTGAGGTTATTACTTGGGCCGTGTTTTGCAGGGAATTACTGATGAGTATTCCCCAGAGGATGTTCTTGGGAAGAAGGAAATCGAATATTTGGAACTGAAGCAATGAGATTTACCGGTAACTGAGTATGTTACCAAATTCGTGGAGTTGGCGAACTTTTATCCTTATTATACTGAGGAGACATCTGAATTCTCTAAGTCATGAAGTTTGATAATGACTTGCATTCTGAGATCAAGAAGGCCATTGGATATTAGAGGATCCATAAGTTCCTTGAGTTGGTGAATAGCTGCAGAATTTATGAAGAGGACAGTAAGGCTCACTACAAAATTATCAATGAAAAGAGGGGCAAGCAACAACAGTATCATGGGAATCCTTACAATGCTCTGACTAACAAGGGTAAGCAGAGGATGGCTGATGGTAAAAGGACTAGTGGGAGAGGTACCCCTACTGGTATTGTATGTCATAAATGTGGAAGACCTGGTCATCAAAGTAATGCATGTACAAAGGAGGTGAATAGGTGTTTTCGTTGTGGTAAGACTGGGCATGAGGTGGCGGAGTGTCAATACAAAGCGACAATATGTTTCAACGGCGGTGAAGAAGGACATATTAGTACTCAATGTCAGAAACCGAAGCGAGCTCAGACTGGTGGAAGGGTGTTTGCTTTAATTGGGACTCAGACATCTGGTGGAGACCGCTTGATTAGAGGTATATGTCTTATTAATAGTATTCCTTTAATTACTATTATTAATACTTGTGCTACTCATTATTTTATTTTTGCTGATTGTGCTAAAAAGTTGGGTCTTGCCTTGTCTACTATGAATGGAGAAATGGTTATCGATACTCCAACTAATGGGTTGGTGACTACTTCTCTAGTATGCTTGAAGTGTCCTTTATCCATCTATGATAGAGACTTTCGTGTTGATCTAGTTTGTTTACCGTTGAGTGGTCTGGATGTAATTTTGGGTATGAACTGGTTAGAGTATAACTATGTTTATATTAATTGTTATAACAAGTCGGTGCGGTTTTCTACTCCTAAAGAGGAAGAGGGAGATGGTTTTCTATCTACTAGACAGTTGAAGGAGTTATTGCAGGACGAAGCTCAATTGTTTTCTTTGATGGTATCCTTATCCATTGAGAATCAGGCTGCAATTGATGAGCTGCAGGTTGTGTGTGACTTCCCCGAGGTTTTTCCTGATGATATTCCAGACGTGCCACCCGAAAGAGAAGTGGAATTTTAGGTTGATCTTGTACCTGGTACCAATCCTATTTCCATGGCACCATACAAGATGTTAGCATCTGAATTGTCAAAATTAAAGAAGCAATAAGAATAATTACTTGAAAAGAAGTTTGTGGGACCAAGTGTATTGCCTTGGGGAGCTCTGGTATTACTTGTGAAGAAGAAATATGGGAGTATGATACTATGTGTCTATTACCGGAAATTGAATACAGTGAAAATCAAAAACAGGTATCCACTTCCGAGAATATATGACTTGATGGATCAATTGGTGGGTACACGGGTGTTTAGCAAGATTAACTTGAGATCGGGTTATCACTGGAGTCGAGTAAAGGATAGAGACATTCATAAGACAACTTTCAGAACTCGGTATGGACATTGCGAATATTCGGTGATGCCTTTCAGTGTTACCAATGCGCCGGGAGTGTTTATGGAATATATGAACCATATCTTTAACACTTATTTGGATTGGTTTGTTGTATTATTCCTCGATGATATTTTGATTTATTCTAAATCCGAAGAGGAACATGTTGAACATTTGCGAATTGTATTGCAAGTGTTAAAAGAGAAGAGGTTATATGCAAAGTTGTCAAAATGTGAGTTTTGGTTGACATAAGTCAATTTTCTTGGTCATGTTATTTCAGGTGATGGTATTGTTGTAGATTCATCTAAAGTGGAAGCAGTGTTGCAACGGGAAACTCCAAAATCAGTTATGGAGATTAGGAGCTTTTTGGGTTTGGCTGGCTATTATAGGAGATTTATTAAAGGTTTTTCTAAATTGGCACTTCCATTAACTCAGCTAACTTGTAAAGGAAGAGCATTTGTGTGGGACATCCAATGTGAAAAGAGTTTTGTTGAGTTAAAGAAGAGGTTGACAACGGCTCTGATTTTGATATTACCTAATCCTGAAGAATCGTTTGTTGTATATTGTGATGCTTTCTAAATTGGGTTTAGGTGGTGTGCTCATGGAGAATGATAAAGTAGTCGCTTATGTGTCGAGACAATTGAGGATTCATGAAAGAAACTATCCTGCTCATGGTCTAGAATTAGCTGCAGTGGTGTTTATACTGAAGATTTAGAGTCATTATCTCTATGGTTCTAGGTTTGAAGTGTTTAGTGATCATAAAAGCTTGCGGTATCTATTTGATCAGAAGGAATTAAACATGAGGCAAAAAAGGTGGTTAGAACTGTTGAAGGACTGTGACTTTGGCTTGAATTATCATCCAGGTAAAGCTAATGTAGTAGCTGACGTTTTGAGTCAAAAGACCTTGCATATGTATGCTATGATGGTTAGAGAACTAGAGTTGATCGAAAAATTCAGAGACCTGAGTTTGGTCTGTGAAGTGACACTGCAGAGTGTGATGTTGGGAATGTTGAAGATTAACAATGAATTCCTAGATAATATTAAAGAAGCTCAAAAGTTGGATGTGAAGTTGGTAGATTTGATGGCTGAGAGTAACAAATCTGAAGACAATGACTATAAAGTAGATGCCCAAGGTTTATTTAGATTCTAAAACAGAATTCGTATTCCTGATGATGCTGAAATAAGAAAGATGATTCTGGAAGAGAGCCATAGAAGCAGTTTGAGTATTCATCCGGGAGCTACCAAAAGGTATCACAACTTAAAGAAGTTATTTTGGTGGTTTGAGTTTAAGCGAGATATGGCACGGTTCGTGTATGCATGTTTGACTTGTCAGAAGTTGAAAGTTGAACATCAAAATCCTGCAGGGCTGTTAGAACCTTTAGACGTTCCATAGTGGAAATGGGGTAGTATATCTATGTACTTTGTGATGGGGCTTCCAAGTACTACAAGAGGGAACGATGCGATTTGGATGATTGTTGATAGATTAACAAACTCAACTCACTTCATTCCGATCGGTATTAATTTTCTTGTACCGAAGTTGGCAAAGATTTATATTCGGGTAATCGTGAAGCTGTAGTGTTCTATCTAGTGTGGTGTCAGATAGAGATCCAAGATTTACTTCTGATTTTTGGAAGATCTTGCAGGATGAATTGGTTTCGAAGCTGAGATTGAGTTCTACATATCATCCACAGGAAAATGGTCAGACGGAGAGGACTATTCAGTCGCTAGAAGATTTGTTGAGAGCTTGTGTTCTTGAACAAGGAGGTACACGAGATAGTTTTCTTCCATTGATTGAGTTCACTTTCAAAAATAGTTTCCATTCTAGTATTGGTATGGCACCTTTCGAGGCGTTATATGGTCGGAGGTGCAGGACACCGTTATGTTGGTATGAATTCGGTGAGAATGTTGTTCTCGGATCGGAAATCGTACGAGAAACTACAGAGAAAGTAAAGATGATCCAAGAGAAGATGAGAGCCTCACAGAGTAGACAGAAAAGTTATCATGATAAGAGGAGAAAATACCTTGAGTTTCAAGAAGGAGATCATTTATTCTTGAGAGTATCGTCGGTGACCGGTGCAGGACGTGCCTTGAAGTCAAGGAAGTTGACTCCTCGGTTTATTGGTCCGTATCAAATTTTAGAAAAGGTGGGGACTATTGCGTATAGAGTGCCCTTGCCACCTAATCTGTCGAATTTTCATGATGTATTCCATGTGTCGCAACTGCAAAAGTATATTTCTGATCTGTCGCACGTGATTCCAACGGATGATGTACAAGTGCAGGATGATCTTACTGTTGAAACCGTACATGTGAGGATCGAGAACCGAGAGGTAAAGAAGATGAGAGGCAAAGAGATCTCTCTTATGAAAGTGATTTGGGGCGGAGCCGAAAGGGAGAATGCGATGTGGGAATTAGAGAGAAAGATGCGGGAGGCTTGTCCAGAGTTAATTTCCTCAGGTAATTTTTTAGGACGAAAATATTCTAAGTGGGGAAGAGTTTTAACATCCTGATTATAATTAGAATTATTTTATTGGAATAAAATGAATGATATGATGTGCTTATATGTGTTGATGATCTTATGACGCATTTTGATGAAATTGTTGGAAGGATAGATGTAATAATAATTGAAGAAGTTAGAGGTGTATGGCTAAATGCGTAGAAACATGGGGGTGGGTGGAATAATATTTATTATTATGATTATTATATTATTAGGATTATTATTATTTTATAATAACAATTAAATATTTAATTAATTGGGATAATTATATTATTATTGGAGTATATACTAGAGTAAGAACAAGAGAATAGGTCAGTACGTAGAAAAAGAGAAAGAGAAGCGTAAAAGAGAGAAGAAGAGAAGAGCATTAGGAAGCTGGGGCAAATGAATCTGCTGTAGAGACCAAGAATCAACCAAGAACCTAAGGTAAGAGCTGGGTTCTTACTCTTTAATAAGTGTTATAATTGTGAGTAGATGAAGGTTTGAATGTAGGGTTTTGGGTGTAGGTTGATTGTTAGATTGTTTGTTAAAACTGTTTATAATTGATGAAATTGATGTGTTGTTTGTGTTAGATTGGTGGTATATGATGTGTGTTGATGATTTAAAATAATTGATGCATTTGATCATTCATAAAAAGAGGTTTTTGGGTGAAGAAGATGAGATTTCGTAGCATAAAAATCAAGTTTTTGGGTCTGTTCACGATGGGTAATCGGTTAGCATATATGGGTAACCGGTTACCGCTGTTTGTGTTTTTAAACAATTGGCTACTGACTTGTAGTAAACAGTTATCGTAACTGGGTAACTGGTTACCACGAAGAGTTTTGAAGAAAATAGGGTTACTGTCTTGCATTAACTGGTTACCGTAATTGGGTAACCGGTTACCGCTGAAGCTGACACAATTTTTAGAAAACTTTTAAAAACCATAACTTTCGCCTCTGGTGTCCGTTTGGCGCACCGTTTGAACTGTTGAAAAGTTAAAAATATTTTCTATAATATGAAAATAACTTTTAAAACAGTGGTCTAATAATTTATTAAAATGATTATAATGAGTGTGTAAGTTGGATGAGTTGTGACACCAAAAGTATCGTGAACAAGTTGTGTTTTTTGTACCCATGATGTGTGAAGAAATTACAGGTGATGTTGCAGTACTAAGAAGATGATGTTGGCCTAAAAATTGGATTTATGTTGATGGTATGCTTGGAATTGCATATTCATGGTTGTAGCATGTAGCATTTCATGCATCGTTGAGGGCTTATTCCCTGGCCTTCATGGCAATCATTGAGGGCTTATGCCCTGACCTTCATGGCAATTGTTGAGGGCTTATGCCTTAGCCTATATCGCAATTTGTTGAGGACTTATGCATTGATGGTTCCACATGCATTTTGCACCGGAGTCAGTTGCATTGCATTGGTTGAATTGTTGAATCATTGGATTGTTAAATTATGAAATTGTTGAGTTGTGGCATTGTTGAATTTTGGACTCGTAGAAGTGGTGTGATTGATAATTATCGAACTTGAATCTCTGCATGATATATCTGTTTTTTACTTATAATTATATAACCTATTATATTGTTATGATATATCACCCTTAATGTTTGAATGTTGCCTCCACGTGGGTAACATGCAGATAGCCAAGAGTAGCGCGAAGTCTAGAAGAGGTTGCTTTCTCTTATTGAGTGGGTGTCATTGCTCTGATATGTAACACCTGGGGGATGAATGTTCGAATATTTTATTTAATTGGTGTATTTTTGAGGATTTTGGGAGTGTTGTAGACTCTCTTTTAATTTATTAAATTGTAGATTTTTGTAATAGTTGAAGATTTTAGAAAAATTATAAAATTCCTTTTGTTGCGTTAATAAAGTTGAAGTTTGAAGATTTTGTTAAATTGTTGTCGGTTCATCCGAAATGTGTGTTATGTATCTGTCTTATCTTAACTGAACAAATTTGAATATGTTGAATGATGTGACATCCTATTTTGGAGTTTTATTTTACTCTAATTTTTATTAAATTTACTGTTGGGGAAATAGGGTGTTACACTTGTTGTCTATATGTTGTTTTTATTGATCTATTTGATTTATTTGGTCTTTTAGTTCTCATAATTTTTTTTGCTATTATTATTTTAATTTCAAATAATTAATTCATATAGGTTGAAGTTTTCTATTCATTTATTAGTTCTAAATCATTAGTGTCATTATCTAAGTATTGAATATAAAATAAGAAAACAAAAATATAATCTTGTCTCAAGAAAATACACACACGCACATTATCACCATCATCCGTCGTCTCATACTTATGCTTCTACAAATTTTATTTTTTTATTAACAAAACACCACATATCACTTCCTAATTGGTTATAGCACTTAAAAGCTCTTAAAGGAAAAAATCAACTAATAAAGTATAACGTTAATTGACATATATCATATATTTCCATTTTTTAATGAATGGTTTACCATTATTATACCATTTGAAAAGTTACTGGTGTTGTTATTCTTCTCTTTATTTTATTGTTTGTTAGTTATAATTGAAAATAAATTATTATTTTTGTTTAAAAATCTTATTAAATTAATTAATTTGATTCAATTTAGGTTAGTTTTTATTCTAAAAAAATAATACCCAAGACATTAAAACTCACAGTATTAGATTAGTTAAGTGGATTAATTTAGTTACTACCTTAATTAAATTAGTGTAGCTATTGGGATTTTAAAATATAACAAACATATAAAAATATAAAAATAATTATAATTCAGACACGTGTAAATAAAATCACTAAACATGTGCTGATATTCAATATTTTTTAGATCAATTAATTCAATATTTCTTGAAGATATTACTAAATTCTTCTGTATAAATTAGGCCAAATTCAATTTCTTAACTTGGGCCCTTATCAAATACACACCCTGTTTTTACTACTAGACTTAAATTCACACCCCCTCTACGCATTTGGTCCAAGTTCAATTTTTGAACTTGGGCCCTTAATATCCTCACCCTAAAATAACTAAACAACAATAAATCACTTTTTTCTACTAACATAATTCAAATCTAAATATTTTCAAATAAAGGATTAAGGAGAATTATTTTCAAAGTTAACTGCGAACTACATCTACGATCACTCATTTTTCAAACCCAGACAAGATTTAAGGATAATTCGAAAACAATTCTACGCGATCCTATAAAAAACACCAACCAACACTACAAACTACGAATTGAGACTCTGATCCCTCATAAGAGGATACGTAGGCATACAACTAAAATTGTGGCGAGTTCCCCTATTAAAAATTAAAACCCTATTTCCTAAACCCTAGTATCCTTGTGAACAAGGTAGATGAGGGGTGCCTAACACTTTCCCTTCGTCTAAAAACGAGTCAACAACCTAGAATCTCTAACTTATTTAGGGTTAACCTTTATATTTCCTTCCTTAGGATAAAAAATACGGGTGACGACTCTTATTTAAAAACTTGTTACAACAGTTGGCGACTCTGTCGAAGACTCTAGTATAGGATTTTATTTCTTTTATTTGGGTTTAGGGTTTTTGGTGTTTTCTATCTATTTATTTTGGTTTATTTATTATATTTCTTTATTTCACTATAGTTTTATTAATTGTGGTGGGATTTAAATTTTAAAATTATTTTAAAAAACCTTAGAAAGAAGGTTCGTCTATTAGCCAAGGGGATACATAAGTTCTATGAGTTTACGTGATGACTTCGCCTAGAGTTGGTGGAATTCCGCGAAAGGAATACGTCTCAAGAGATATCGCCTAAAACCCTAAAAAAATCTCATGGTGAGACCTTGTACGACCTTAGAGACGAAAGTTTCAGTCTACAACAAGGCTCCGCCTAAGGGGGGGCCTTGTGCCTTTTCCCATTGGTGTTATCCATGATACCCTTAAAGAAGCCACATTATGGGAAGAGTAGAATATTTATAGACTAAAACTAGGAACCTACATAATAAGGATACCTTTCATATCCCACTACAATCCCTAAGCCCGCAAGGCTTATCTTTTCGTCTGTTACTTTAGCCCGTAGGGCTTCCTTCTTTCTATTATAATCCCTAGCCTGTAGAGATTTCCTTTGTTTATTATAATCCTTAGCCTATAGGGATCCCATTTTGTCTGTCATTGTCCTTAGAATCTTAGGATCTTGACCTCCATAGGGAACCTTCCCACGAAGGACGTCCTCACTAGTGCATGTCGTGTGGCCTATATCAAGCCATGGGATTTGGTGACCGTTGGTCGGTCACCATGCTCTTTTCTTCTATGCTACTCCCTCAAGTATGACCTTCATTTCAGCTATCCATTGGACTATCACAATTCCTATCCTGTAGGAATTCCCGTCCTTCTGTTACAATCCCTAGCTTGTAGGGATTCCTCTTCATCTTTCATGGTCCCTAATCCTTAAGGAGTTCATGTATGTCTCAATCTCTGAGTCAGTGTAGGACATCATCATTTCCATATCTACCATTAATCCTGCATAGGGTACCCATACGTCTATCCTCATACTACGTCTGCGTCGCATTGCATATCCATGAAACTTATTTGCATACCCAAAATCGAAAAAATATTTTTGAATACCCATGCATTTTTGTACATTCATACATTTGTATGTCATGCATTTCAATCTTCGCCCTTGGCCGCTATCAATCCAGCTAACAAATTTCCCGATGCTCAAGAACAAAGTCCAAGTATTTCAAGAAAATCTTATATTGGTCAAACGTTGGAGATTCAAAGGAGCTTAGTCCTACAAATCTTATTGTGGAGAGAAGGAAGCCCTTCACTATACAATCCTATGAAACGCCTCAGTTTCAACTTTCATTGGTGATTCCCCCATTGCCCTATCAACAGAATTGGTATGCCCAAAGAGAAGTCAAGGGTCATCCCCATGCTTTGACAAGTCCAAAAACTATGAAGCATCTCCTGAAGTCAAGTGGATCAACAAAGGATCTCTTCCATAGGATCATTAGACTTTATAAAATTTTAATTGTAATTTCTATGTTGCTAAGTTGTATTTGGTATAAAATTGTATCTTTGGATCAATAATTCTAATAAAATGAGCATGCATATTTTGAAATCAATCCATTCGCTTCACTCTTTCATCACTTTCCATATAATCAACGACTTTCCATTTTCACTCTTCTTTTTCATTTTTCAACTTTAACAAACTTTGAGGGAGAATGATGAAAATTAAATAACTGAATTTGGCTGACGTGTGATTTTTAATAGTAAGTGTTGTACCCCAAAATTTGCCCTCCTATTTTTCCACAAGAAATCACAGCTTCGGGCTTTTCCCGATTTTTCAGACTGGCTCAAGAATCGGTCAAACAAACTTTTCTCGTCAGTCATAAAAAATTTAGGGTTTTCATTGATTTTAAAGCAGTTCAAGCAGATTGCTAAGGTTTGGTTGAGTTGACTCAGGTTTTGATCAGGCGGATGCTTCTTTGACATTTAATCAAGAATCAGGGTTTTGTGCGCGCATTCTCAGAAAGAATTAATTTTACAGTGCTTTTCAATTTACTTTGGGATATGGGCTGAGGCCGTTGATTGAGAGTTTGCAGTGTTTGGTTTAATCAGTAAAGGCAAAGGAATATGGACATTTGTTGTGATTGACTGTGCATTGTTATGTTTAATTCGGAACGCCGGACGTTTATTAATTATTTCTTTTTCTAAGTCAGAATAATTGGATTTACTTCCAGTTTTTTTAATTTAAGAAACTCAAATAATTAAAATAAACAATTGAAAAGAAATAAAAGAGAATTAACTGATCAAAAAAGGATTTTTTTATTCATCTTTAATTATTTTGTTACAAATTATTATTTGAACAACTGTAAATTTATTTACATCTTTGTTTACAATAATAATGTTACAAATAATTGAAATGAAATAAAATTGCATCCTATTTTTTTTCTAAGTCTTCGTCTTCTATTTGACGCTCCCCATTGCTCAATTACTTTTTACCTGCAAAAAGAAGAAAAAGGGAAGTCAAAGGCAGATGAAATAATAAAAGAGCAGACAGATAAAAAAGGACTCATCATTAAAAGTAACTAGCCGGAATCAGTTGTTCCCCTCTCTGCAAATCACAAGATTGCTCTTGGTTCACAAAGAGGGATAGAAAGTGTTTGCAAAAATGTGAAATGCACAAAAGCTACCATACTGCATAAATTGTCAAACCAAAGAATATGCCAAAAGAACAAATTGCCCATTTCAAAATTCCAAACCAAGTATAAAGTCCAAAAGGCAAACTGATGTACATTGGCAAACAAGCTGTCAAAGAAGCATAATGCCTAACCAAGTCACATATTGCAAACTGAACTGCACAAACTAAGCCAAAGATGTCAAACTATCCAAACTGTCCAAAGGCTATTCAAAGCTGTCAACAAAGTACACAAAGTATGCAGGAAAGCAGGAATTATACAGAGGAAAACTACAAATGCAAGCAACCTTCAAAGATACATCACTTTCCAAGGCCAGTCACCTTTTCAGAGAAAAAGTACAGTAAGCAATATAATATGCTTTTAATCTGTAAAGAGAGAGAAGAGAGAGGGAAGTAGCTTACAGGCTTAAGGCTTAGGCTTAAGATATAAACAAACTTATCAGAACATAGCAAAGGAGAGGCAGAATAATACAAAGCAAAAATACCACAAAACTGTATCAACAAAAACATACAGAGCTGCCTCCAACCTGCTTCAAACAAACAAAAATCCTATAACCTATTTCAAACCAGAAGTCCACAAGCATACCAAAGCCATAACAAAATAAAAAACCAGCTCAAAGCTTGAAAACCATCAACCTGCCTCAAACAACACAAATCCTGTAAAACTATTCTAAAAAACTGAAACCTAAACTCAGTTTCAAAAACAAACAACAAAGCCCTGCATCAACCTGTAACACAAACTAACAACACAAGCTTCAAACCAGAACCCTGTAATGAATCCTTCACCAACCTCTCAAACCTGCCTTAAACATCAAAACCATACAAGCTTACAAACAAAACAGGCCCTCAAGCGTGCATCCTGCCTGTGAACCTGTGTCAAGCCTCAAACAGAAACCAGAACCACCTCAAACCTGCTAACCTGTCTCTAACCTAACAGCTTTCAAACCTTGAAACCTTGAAGCCAGAAAAAAGCCTAAGCCACAAACTGAAGCCTAAAACTTCAAGCCTCTAAACAGCAAGCCAAAGCCCTCAGAGTAACCTCATCATTGGGCCAGTAATCAACAAAAGCAATACTCCAAAATCAACATCAACAAACAATATTCATAATCATACCAACATCATCAACACTCAAAGCCATCACTCAGAAGCAAATAGGAAGCAAGCATACATAAGCGAAGAGTAAGCATACAGGGCAAATAAGCAAGCAAATCATCAGAGGAAAAGAAGTGTTCAGAAACGAATGAACTAGGTTTTCAGGCAATCATCATCAAACCTAACAAAAAAGGCAAAGACGAAGGCACTAGACAAACCAGGGAAGCCACAACTTCATCGTTCCTCCGCCTTCAGTTGTCGAACACGCCTCCGGTTTTCCTTCCCTACTCCCCAAAACAATGAACTCCAAAGGTAGTATTTTCCTCTTTCTTTTCCACACCTCACACAGAAACAGGTAGGATATAAAGAATCAGTACATAAAAGATGCGTGAACCAAACGAAACCCTAAAAATGCGTTAGGTTTGAACCATTACCTTCTTCGAAATCGCCGCCCGCGTGACCATGGAGAGGAGGGAGCGATGATGGCGTTGGTAGCTGAGACGAAGGGATTACATCAGTGGCTATGGCTTGAGAAATGAAGAAGACGGAGAGCAATGGAGAAACGGCGCCGCTCTGTAAATCAAACAAACCCTAAATGACACAAAATGAATGGAACCCTTACAAAAATTTATGCAAACACGCTTGGGCCGGTTCGCCCATCAGCTGCCTAAAGCCCATACAAATTCCACGCATACCCCCCCTTTCCTAACCTTAACCATCTCTGTTTGGGATGAACAAAGGCCCCCTAAAGCCCATTTAATTCCTCCCTTTTTTATTTATCTATTTTATTTTCTATTTATTTGAACTAATACATTTCATTTTCTTCTTACATAATTTTATTTTCTTTTTATTTTATTACATTTGGAAAATAGATAAATATTAGATTTAATTAATAGATTTTTGGTCTTAAAACTTTTAATAAATCTTTTTCATACATAAAACATTAATTTTCTTAAAACATCTTTTTTTCTTTTCTTCAATTAAAAACTTTTGTATATAAACATCAATACATAAAAAATATAATTAAACTTAAAACATTTCCTTTTCTTTTCTTAAAACTTTTGCTTGTACATAATTAACAAAATACCAAAAATGATATTGATACATAAATAAGTACTTAATAAGTATATTAGTTTAATACTTGCATCACTTGTAAATAAATCACATACACTTACACAAATATATTTGCTTATTTTTTATTATTGTACATTGCTACATTTTTTACATTGCGATTGATTCGATTGGGTTGTAAATATATTTGGACACTACTCTCCAAATAAGTCTCATCCCCATTTGTAAATATTTGTACCCCCATCCCCCGATACTTATTTGTAATAGCTTAGACTTTAAATTCCCGCAATTTATCGCTTTCGAATTATACCATGTTTAGACCTAGGGTTTGTATGTAAATAAAATCAAACACTAGATAACCTAAATACAAGACAAATGCATGACAATCAATACACAATCACACTTGCACCCCTAGGGTAATCCCGCTTGTTGCCTTCCAAAATGGGCAATGCTTGCACGTTGAGTTTCTTTGGCAAAACAAAACGAATCAAATGATCATAGTCCCTCGATGACGCTTTCGAAAGTTGCCTAAAAATGATCAAGTCCCTTCAATAAAAATTTCCAAAGACACTTGGCACCATTGCATTCATGGTCCATACGATGACCCGCGCCCGTCCCGTTAACATCCTAACACAAGATTGTCCACCAAATACAATGGTGGAACAATACTGTTAAAAGGGTTAAAACATGAGAAAAATCTTTGAGTAAATTTAGGGGTAGACAAATCTTAGTTACTTGATCAACTTGCAAAACACACTTTCCTACTTTTCAAAATCCCCTCCACAAACACTTTCAAAACAACTTCCAAAAACATTTGAAATATCTTTTCGAAAAGACACGCACCTTTGTAAAACATTCGAGTAAAGAATTGTTACAATGGTTGCCTAGACATGGCATCTTTTTCAAAACGTTTTCAAAACCCACACACCACCATTTCAAGCAATTGAAAATCAAAGGCAAGTGATCTAAAACAAGTAACTAAGAGCCCATGGATAACCATGGATGAAAAGGGTGCTAATACCTTCCCTTTTTATAATCTACCCCCCGAACCCACGAAACATCTCAAAAGGTTTTTCCTGTGTGTTGTACCCCAAAATTTGCCCTCCCATATTTTTCAAGATTTATCAAGAATCATCTTCAGTTGGTTCAAGGCTACTCAAGGGTTGCACAGTCCAAATGCCTCATAAGCCAGTCAAAACTAGGGTTTTGGTTCTTGCAAGGAATTTGAGGTTTTCAATGTTCCAATCAAGTCTCATAGGCTCATACACATTGTCAAGCATCTACATGCCAAGCTTCAAGGTTCACAGCATCAAAGTCCACAGTCAAAAGCCCTATTTGGTTCACAATCAACTATAGGGGCAAAATGGTCATTTTACAGTCAAAAGTCAAAAATTTTGGTCAACATCTTACTTTGAAGCCACAATCATCATTTGATCAAGTCTTGATCATGATTCCACAAGCATGGCTCAAAAATCATCAAGATGCCAAAAGTTGCCATTTTTGGACAGCTGAAAAGTCAACTGTAACTTGACCAAGGCATAACTTTTTCATGGTTCATCAGAAAAATCCCATCCAATGCTCATTTTGAAGGGAATGACATTTCCTACAACTCATCTTCACATTCCAAGTCCAAGAAATGCTCTCACAAAAAGTTATCAATTTCTACATTATAGGTCATTTTCAAAAGTCAACAAAAAGGCATTTTAAGTCAAAGACCATAACTTTAGATTGGTAAATCCAAATGACATGGGACCAAAGGAATTGGTTAGAGGACTTCAAGACCTTTCCAAAATGTCCAAGAACATGTTCATATGATCAAAATTGAGCAAGATGTGCATTGGAGAAGTTGGGAAATTTTTGGGAATGTGCAAAAGTCAACTATCCTTGAAACTTCAATTTTTGACAAAAGGGCCCACTTTCTTCCACTTGATTCAGCCTTGTCATGCCACACACATGTCCCATGATTAATTTCAAGATCAAACATTTATTTTTCCATTTTATTTAATTTTTATTGATTTAATTCATTTTAAATCCATAAAAAATTCAAATAAAATCTAAAAAAATTAATGGAATAGCATCTTTTGATTTGAATAGCTTTCATGTGTCATATGCCAGCTACCAAATTCGTGCCAAGCATTTTTGTGCATAAAATCTTGAATTTGAACCAAAAATGGAAGGTTCTTTAATGGTGGTCAACAAGATCTCAAGGCTTCAATGCACAAGGATACAAGCCCAGCTGCTGACCTAATTTCGTTCATACATACATAAGCAAGCATTACAAACCTAATTCAGGACCAAAGCATTGGAAAAACGGCCAAAAACAAAACTGAAAATTGTTGAAAAAGTGTGAGATCTAGAACAAGGTTGCAAGCATTTTCAGACAAAAAGGAGAACCTGACATCCTTCCTTGCCATCCCCTGAAACCAAAGCGACCACAAACGCATCCTAAGACCACCTATCAAGCACTGTAAGTACTCATGAAGTCACCTCTGAACACGATACCTCAATTCTCCATTCTTGCATTTTTCCTCAAAAATATTGGCATAGTTATGTTTCTTGTTTGATTTCTAATCTAATGACAATAGCCAATTTTGTTTTTAGGCCCTATACTGTGATACCCGATTCTAGGGTTTGTTTGCTTGTTTTTTAGGCGTTTTCAGTGCAGGAAAAATTGGCCACCATAATGGGTATAGGAGTGATCAGGAGATGGAAACGAGACCAACCATGGTTTTGGAATTAATTTTTGAAGCCTAGGGATGATTTTCAGAAGAGCCTACAAAACTACCTGCGGATAAAAATCCGCAGGTAACTGAACCAACAATTTGATGAAGAAGACGATGATGTGTCTTCACATCACTGGCCCATTCAAATCCAAAACGCGCGCATCTTTTATTTTCCAGGATATTGCTTTTTATTATATATAATGTTAATTGTCTATTATCATAATGAATGAAACACGTTGGCGTAGTGGAAGGGCGAACAGGCATGGAGCGCTGGGACCTGGGTTCGAATCCCAGGTCCCCCAAATAATTGTTTCTTATTTTTCTTAATAGGTTTCCATGCAGGCTTGCTAGTGTATTCCATCATACGCCTCAAACAATAAGGCGCCATGTGTCCTTGAGCCTAGATCTGATGACAAAAGATGAAGGACCACAATAATCCCCAGAAATTCCTAGCGCACCTCCATTCTGGGCCCAACACCCCCAGGGTTTTGTTTCTTTTTTTCTTTATCTTTTATATTTTCTATTTAATTATTTTTTTCTAATTATTATTATTATCACTAAAATTAACAAATTAACATTTTCATAATAAATACAGAACACATAAATAAAATAATTATTAATTAAATTTAATTATTATTTTTGTAAATAAACACTAACTTAAATCAATTTAGTTTAATTAGGTTCAATTTTAATTTTCTTTTACAATAAATAAAAATGAATTAGACTTAGGTTTTTCTCTTGACACTTTTAATTTCTTTTTTTATTTTATTTCATTAAAAACATAAAAACACAAAAAAAAAATACTTTTTTCTTGTAAATAATTAATTAATTGGTAATTAGGCTTAATTTCATTAATTGCAAAAAAGGACAAATCTCATTCTTTTCTCAAAAAGGGTCAAAACCCTAAGGACGTCCCGATTCATTCTTTCGCGCGTATATTATTTTTAATTCGTTATTTTGATTATTTATGTATCTGCTCAGAAATGTAATAGTTAATTAGGCTTTTATCGCTTTATTTATTTTTTCTCGCATTTATTTTCCAAACGGGTTTTTGTTTTTGGCGATGTATAGACCCGCGCCTTGTAATAGCGTAGATTTACCTTTCCGCAATTTATTTTCCGCACTCTTAACTGTTAATATGCATGCAAGACTTGCTTGACAAATAAAATCAAAGCGTAGCTCATAAATAACATGTACAAGATAATCTTAACTGAAATTGGACACACATGCACATGCCACTCTTAGGGTACGCCTCACTGGTTGCCTCGAAGTGGTCATCAAGTATAGGGTGTCTTAGAGGTCGCCCTCCTGTTTAAGATCCAGTTGCCTCGAAACGGTTGCCTCGGATAAAAAGGATCTAGGACATTAGGGTTACCACTAAGGCGTCCTACCATTGATTTGGTGACCACATTGTCCCTATAATCGAATTGACCCGAATAACTCCAACGATGGTGCTACCTACCTCTCAATGGTGGGATAGCACTATCTAAAGGACTCTTACACAACCTAATTTCTTAGGGTAGGTAGATTTCTCCTGAGTACTTGCTCTTTCTAAAACAACTTTTCGCACCTACACTTTCAAAAAGTTTTCAAACAAATATTTCATACACTCTTGAGGACAGATACAAGAGTTACCTAGAAATTTTTCAAACGAAACTTTTTCAAAACCCACGCACACTTGAAAAGCAAACAATTTTTGAAAACATAAGAGCAAGTACCTAAGAGCCCATGGATAACCATGGATAGAAAGGGTGCTAACACCTTCCCTTTCTATAAATTTACCTCCCGAACCGAGAGACATCTCGAAAAAAGGAATTTTGCTGTGCTTTTGTCCTTTCCATGTTTGAGAACATAAAAGACGGTGGCGACTCTTACTTACCGCGACATTTCGTGAACCAGCTTAAGAAACAGTCAGTTCTATTTCCACCGATCACACTGTGCTTTTTAACCTTTCCTTTAGGATAAAATAAAAAGTCGGTGGCGACTCTTGCTAAACCGAACAAGTGCGAATACAAAACGCAAAACCTCAAGTCAGTTCTCCCACCATATCACAGTAAGACCGAGTTGACGATGTAAGGCATTGTTTCAATTCCTAAATAGTGGAGAAATAAGGAGTTAATCCGTAAGTAACCCCCTTGAATTAGGAGTTGGAGTTTTTTTTCTATTTAAAAAAAAACCTTAATTTCAGCCAGGGGCAAGGTAGTCTTTCAATTAATTCAGTAAGTGCATTCAAATATCAAGAGAATCGAGCTATCTAAGCAAAGGTTCAAACATATCTCTATCCTTGATACATCATTGAGGAAATGATCTAAGCAAAGGTTCAAGCACATCATCTTTCTCATGCACATCAACAAAGATTGAAGAAACAATCAATAAAGACAAAGTTCATAACGTCTTCTTCCTCAATACATCATTTAAGATCAGGGAAACAATAAAGACGAAGCTTACAATAATCAGCATGACATTCACAAGTGTTCAAAATCAAAAATCAAAAATAAATAAATAAAATAAAGCCCGCTAGGTCAAGTAAAAATCGAAAAGACTCGACTTAGGCAAAAATAAGGGATCAAAATAGATAAATTGGAGAACAATCTTGTGACAGCCACTTCAAGAATCATCAATGGCTTCTCATTAATTCTTGGGTTTTATCAATGCTTTTCAATAATGCTTGAATCTTATTAATGCTTCTCATCAACACTTGGACTTTATCTACACTTCTCATCATCTGCGCGACTACAAAATTTCTCTTGGAGATTGAACGCATCTGTTGGATTAATTGAACTTAGGATTGGAGAACATTAAGGAGAATGGGGTGGGATAAATAAATCTTGAGCATTATATCCATTGTTTCTTAAACCATGAACCATGGCCACGTTACAACATTCAAAAGGCTTAATTGAAGCAAGGTTAACTATGAAAGCATACTCGGCGAAATTTGTGTTAAACTGACTCCTATGTTTGTTAAAATTATTACTAACCATTTTGCTTCTTCGAATATCCACCTCTAATCATCCATTTTTATTCAAACTTTGATTTCAAAACTTGCATGTGCATAAAACAGAATTACTTTTCAAAGTGTACACTTTTATCTATGAATAAACACTTAGTATCAAGGAGATCTCAAAAAGAAATTGGGTTAAGCGATCCATTTCAAAACGCTCCTAACCAGGGGCAAAGCATCTTAAGTAGAACCCTATAATCAAAAGAAAAATTATTGATCGTAGGGGCATATCACATTAAGATCCTATTGACTAGGGGTGACCATTCCAAGATTCAATCAACTAGGATCACATTTCAAAGCACTACTCAATAAGGGGCATACCTTTTGAAGGATCATTCCTTAATCATGTCATAACATGGTAGGATCTAGTTTCCTCTTTCCACAACTTCTCTAGGCCCTAACAATCAGGGGGTAACCTTCGAGACCCAAATGTTGATGTTGGGGCAGTACATATCAAGTTCATCTTACACCATGTGGAACCCAAGTTCCTATTTAAGAAACTTTAGATAAAAACTCTGCTAAATTTGAATGATTAGGGAAATTCATCATGGAGATCTAAGAGTACCTCCTCCAAATTCTGGAGAATGGGGGGGGGGGGGGGGCATACCTTTCAAGAAGTGAAAATGTTGGGGCAAATCATTGCGGGGCTCGATCAAAAGGATTTGAATCAAAATCAGTTCATTAAGGGGCAAGCTCTTTGCGTACTTTCACAATCACCAATGGATCCTCCTCCTACAACACTGTTGTACCCCAAAATTTGCCCTCCCATATTTCTCAAAACATTTCAAGAAAAATCCACAAGTTGCTCAAGGTAGTCCAAGGGTTGGCCAGACAAGCTCTCTTCTAAGGCAGTCTACCTCAAATTAGGGTTTCATATTGCATCAAGATATTTGAGTCCAAGGGACCCCAAATTCTCAACAATGTCCTAATATGTCCTCAAGATCATCCATGTCAAGTTTCAAGCCTTACAGAGGAAATTTTCTCAGTCAATTGCTCAAAGGCCTGAAAATCGACTGTGCTAGGGCAAAAGTCAACTGTGGCCCACATACAGTCAAACTTAAAGATTTTTGGTCAACATACTCATTTTGAAGTATATTTCATCATTTGATCAAGGATTAATCATGATTCACCAAGGATTGCTCATAATTCATCAAGACTCAAAAGTTGCTAAATTAGGGTTTTGTAGGAAAAGTCAACTCAACTTTGACCAAGCATAACTTTCTCATACTTTATGAGAAATGACGCATCCAAAGCTAATTTTTAAAAGGATGCAATTCCCTACAATCCATCTTCAGCTCCCAAGTTCAAAATATGCACACACAAGATGTTATGAATTAGGACATTATAGGTCATTTTGAAAAGTCAACAAAAACACCTTTTTTGTCAAAGCTTCATACATGAGCATGGAATATCAAAATGATATGAGACCAAAAGGGTTGCTTAGAGGTCATCTCAAGATTTCTAAAAGGTCCAATAACACCTCCAAAGGGTCAAAATTGAGGAAGTTACGCATTGGTGAAGTTGACCTTTTTTGCAAAATTGCCAAAAGTCAACTATCCCTAAAACTTCAAATTTTGCCAAATGGACCCAATCTTTTTCACTTGTTTTGAGTCGGCAACATAGTCCATGAGCTCTAGACTTTGCCACTTGTCCATATATTATTTTTATTATTTATTTTGATTTTTATTTGAATTAATTCAATTTAAATAAAAAACAAATCAAATAAAATCTAAAATATTGAAAGTAAGAGATTTTGTGCTTGTTTCAGGTTCCAATTACAGCTAGCAAGTCATTCAAACTCGTATCAAGGCATGTGTGCACAAAAAGATTGGATTTGGACCAATTTTAGAAAGTTTTCAAAGTGTATCAAATCATAATCCAAATCATTGAAGGAGGAAGATTGAATACAACTTATCAACCCTAATACATTGCTTGATACATATAGAGTGCGTGCAGACTCAAAAAGGAGGTAGATATAGGCGCAAGAGGCAGAACAAAAACTTGAAAAATCAAGAAAAATTGCAAGATCGAAATCCCATTTGGAGGCAGTTTCAGGACCTTTGAACGATCCCAATCGATTCCTGAGAGTCTCAGCAAGCTAAAGCAATCGAAACCAAGCACTTACAGGCCCTACATCTCACTGTAAGTTCATCACGACATCTCATCTTTTTTGAATTCATATTTCATGATATAGGCATTGTTAGGATGAATTAGTCACATATTCTTGATCTATTAGACATATGCAAGCTTGCTGTATGATTTAATTGCATTTATATGGCTCATATCAGATTTCACCATGGTTAGGTTTCAAAGCTTCGAATTAGGTTTTTTGTCTAGAGGTGAAATTGGCCTTGATAAAAGGTACCATCGTGTTCAGAAGGATGAGACGGTTCTAACCATGGCCTTGATGGTCATTTATATCACGTGTACGTGATTTTGAGAATTGGCAGGGCTATAGTGACGGACGTTGTCCGTAGGTAAAAGTTCTCAGAACTTTTAGCCATGGAGAGAGGAAGGAGACGACTGCGTGTCACTCCCCTATTGGAACGTTCAAATCTGGCGCGCGTTTTCTCATTATTTTCCAATAATTCTTTGTTTTATACATTATTATTTTTTTTCATTATATGTATAACAAGTAGCAAGTGGTGTAGTGGTGAGCGTATCATAGAATTTGCCTTGGGGCCTGGGTTCGAATCCCAGGTCCCCCTATTTCTCTATATTATTTTCTTTCAGGTTATCCAGTGTGCTTACCCACCAGAAATCCACCATACGCCCTCATCATCAATCATGCCAAGTGTCATGAGGCCAAATCTGATGGCCATCCGGGAGAGACCACCATAAACCAAGTCAAATGTGTATGCACTGGAATCAAAAAGTCAAACGGATCTCATTCAAACGGGCCTAGATTCTGCTCTTTGCACCCCCAATTTTCAGGCCCAATTTCTTTTTCTTTTATATTTTATTTATTTCATTTAATTTATTTAATTTATTTACTAACCAATTCAATTATTTTCTTTTCATCAAAATCACCAAAAATATTTTTATGTCTAATTAAATTTAGAATATTTATTTTTATTAAAAAATTAATTAATTTAATTAGGTTTGATTAAATTAGATAACTTTAATTTATTTTTGTAAATAACTTAAAAATAATTAGAATAAATAGGTTTTATTACTAACTTAATTATATTTTATTTTATTTCTAAAATAACAAAAAAAAATAGGTCCTTTAATTATTTTCACTAATTAATTTAATCACTAATTAATTTTTTGTATTTAATTTAGAAAAACTTAGTTCTTTTCTTTAAAAATATTAAAAACAACAAAAATATTTTTCTTTTGATTAGGAGGGTCAAAACCCTAGTTTCTCGCCGATCTAATTTTCTCACGCGCTTTATTTTTACCCAATTATTGTATCTGCTCACATTTTGTAATAGTTTTAATTAGGGCTTTATTTTCATTTATCGCTTTAATTTCAAAGGGTTTGTTTTTGGCTATGTAAATACCTGAAGCCTTGTAATAGCGTAGTTTAATTTCCGCATTTTAAATTCCGCAAATTATTAACTGTTAGATGTATGAATAATTAGGGTTTGCATGACAAGAATGTATGTTAAACTTTAAAACAGTTAGATCACCCTAAATGTGCAAAGATAAATAAACTGAAATTGAATCACTCGCACATGCGCACTCCTAGGGTACACTCCCACTTGGTTGCCTTCGGTAAACGGTCATTGAGTATAAGATGTTTTTAGTGGTCGTCCTTTTGTCCAAAGATCAAAGTTGTCTCGGAAAGGTTGCCTCAGATATTGTTGCCTCAAATAATTGATCTAAGACATTAGGGTTACTATTAAGACGTCCTAACATTGCTTTAGTGATCGTACGTCCCTTTCGAATTGACCCTCAAAACACCAACGACGGTGCTACCTACTCACTAATAGTGGGATAGCGTTGTCTAAAGGAAACGAACATAGAACGATTCTTTTTTCGAGTAGGTAGATTAGTTCTTAAGTACTTGCTCAATCCAAACAAAAATTTTCACACTTACACTCCTTTACAAACAAAGTTTTCAAAAACACTTCATTACACTCTTGAAGACAGAAGCAAGAGTTAAATCGAAGTTAAAACAAAAAAATTTCAAAGCCCACAAACACAAAGAAAACAATTTTGAAAATGATGAGCAAGTACCTAAGAGCCCGTAGATAACTACGGATAGAAAGGGTGTTAATACCTTCCCTTTCTATAATCTACCCCCCGTACTCAGAAATATCTCGAAAAAGGAATTTTTCTGTGCTTTTTTCCTTTCCTTGTTGGATAAAATAAAAGACGGTGGTGACTCTTGCTTACCGCGACATTTTGTGAAAACAAACGCAAAACGCAAACCAGCATAAATTCCTTAACAAAATAGGGAAGCCACGTCTCGGTTCTGGCCACCGTATCACAGAATTGGCGACTCTGTTGGGGAGATAAGTGGGGTGTACCTTAGGAATAGTTCATTATATTGTTTTCAATTGTTTGATCTGTTTTCTTTATCTTTGTGGGCTTTTTATTGGAGTTACTATAGATCCTAACCCGGATCTGGGGACACCTTTTAGGTAAGTAGCACTAGACTGTGAGGGAACTGTACAGCGTAGACCGATACGGTTGAAGCAGTAGCTACGTTGGTGTGACATATTAGTTGGTACCGATATCCCTTGTGGAGGAACAAAGAGAGTATTGGGCTGCTAATGGGTCATTTAACATCAACTGACCTTAGAACCTATAATTAACCAACTTGGCCATAGAAAAGTAGCAGTATGCTACACTCATTGAGACTATACTCTCGCGATGATTTCGGCCGCAAGAAAAGGTTGATAAACTGGAATTATGACCGATCGAGGATGGTCAGTGATATTGAGAACCTCTAGAACCCGGTTACTATTACTAGGACAAGTTGAACCAACTAAACTGAAATAGGGTAATACTTAAACTCCATGCCAGCCTGAAATTTAAGGGCTATTATGTGACTTGTTTGCGCTTACCATGTTTGATATCTATGATACTTGTGGTGTGTTTCTATCATGACATCATGCATCATGACATTGCATGCATATTTAATTAGACTAACCATTTCAAAGACCGAGGGGATTCATCTTTGTTCTGTTTTGCAGATTGTTGTACCCCAAAATATGCCCTCCCATATTCTTCAAGATTTGCTAAGATCATGCTTCAAAATCTCCCAAGGGTTGCACAGTCCAATGGCCTCCTAACAGTCGAAAATTAGGGTTTTGGTTCTGGAAAAGAAATTGAAGTTTCCAAGTGTCCAAACAAGTCCCACATGCCTATAAACATTGTCAAGCATCCATATGTCAAGTTTCAAGACTCACAGCACCAGATTACACAGTCAAAAACCCTAATTGCTCAACAGTCAACTGCAGGGGAAAAATGGTCATTTGACAGTCAAAAGTCAAAATTTTTGGTCAACATCTTATTTTGAAGCCACAAACATCATTTGATCAATTCTTGATCATGATTCTCAAGGCATGGCTCAAAAAGTCTCAAGATGCAAAAGTTTCTATCTTTGGAGAGTTGGAAAAGTCAACTGCAAATTGACCAAGGAATAACTTCCACATGGTTTATCAGAAAAATTCCATCCAAAGCTCATTTTGAAGAGAATGACATTTCCTACAACTCATATTCACACTTCAAGTCCAAGAAATTCTCTCACAAAAAGTTATCAATCTCAACATTATAGGTCATTTTCAAAAGTCAACAAAAAGGCACTTTAAGTCAAAGACCATAACTTGAGATTGGTAAATCAAAATGACATGGGACAAAAAGCATTGGTTAGATGACTTCAATACCTTTCCAAAATGTCCAAGAACATGATCAAATCTTAAAAATTGAGCAAGATATGCTTTGTGGAAGTTGGGAAATTTTTGGGAATTTTGAAAAGTCAACTTTGCTTCAAATGCCTCAAAATTGCTAATGGGCCTCAAGTTCTTCCAAGAATCATCACCCAAAATCTATGCACGACCCATTGACCCAAAGGGGAGTTATTTTCTTATTTTTAATTTATTAATTGAATTTTTAAATCTATTAATTCATTTAATTAAAATTAAATATGAAAAAATACTAAACAAATGTTTTGGAATCTTTTTGTGCAGCATTTGCATTCTTAAAGCCTCAAGATTTCGTGCACACCCCAAAAAGGAAAGGATCTCCAATAATTGGCATGTTCTTCATGGTGAAAAGATTGAAAAAATCATGGAAAATCACAAACATGAAAATCATTAAAGACAAGGCTTTGGGCTTGGTTTGTTGACCTAAATCATTCCATGTACATATGCAAACCTAAACCTAATCACAAGCACAAGCAAGCTGCGCCCAAACCTGAAAACCAACTTTGCATTTTTTCCAAAAATTCTCAAAACTGATTTCACAGCTAGAGTGTTCTTCAAGGCCTAAAAAGTATTCCAAAGGCTTGCTGGGACATTTTTGGACGTGCTTCAATCATTTTCCACTCTCCATACACAAAGAACTGGTAGCACGAAGTCACCCTGTTCATACATTTTTGCATATGCGTATTTATATTTTCATGCCATGTTAATGCATTCTAATGATTGATTTATATTAAGCTGATTGTTCTAAAGCTATTGGCATTCTTTGATTGAGTTTTTAAGCCATATACACGAATCCACCATGAAAACTGCCTAGGGTTTCAGAGCTCTAATTTTGGGGCTTTGCATATCTGGAATAATTGGACCATAAGACTTATACCAATGAAATCAGAAGCTCTAGACGAAGCAATTCTCTCCATCACGCCTTTTTTATATTTACATATGGCATAATCATTATTTTTGTGTTCTGCACTTAGTGGGGGTTTAAAACCCCCGCTATACATTGTTTATTTTCAGGCAAAAGCGAAGGCATAGTGGAGAAGACACTGAGGTGTAAGCACAAGACTGAAGCATTCAAATCTTCGCGCTTAATTTTTGTTTTACACCAATAGCACTTGTTCTCTCTCATATGAATCAGGTTCCACTAAATGAACAAAGAAACGCGCTTGGCTGAGTGGTTGATGTGTTGTCTTTCAAGCATTGGGATCTGGGTTCGATTCCCAGGTCCCCCATATTTCTCAATATATTTTGTTTTAACATGCTTCTGTGCAGTGCTTCATCAAGGGTCTACCATACAGCCTCATCATCTGGCTTGCCACGCGCCCAGAGGCTCCATCCAATGGCCAGATAATGCAGTCCACCATGCACGTTGGTCAGTCATCCCACACGCGATCTGGAAACTCAAACGAATTATATGCTTCTTGGGCCTGATTGTTCATAGTTTCACCTCCATTTGGGCCAACTCACCCCCTATGGTTTGCATATCTTTATCTTTTTATTTTCTATTTTTTATTCTTTTATTTGCCTTATTGTTTTCCTTTAATTCACCTATTAATTTTTATAATACAAAAATATAAAAAATCAGAAATCACAAAAATAAAAAATATGTTTATTTAATTTAATTTATTAATAGTTTTCTTTTTGTAAATAAATTTTGTTAATCAATTTAGTTTTAATTTTAGGCTTTTAACTTTAATGCTTTTTCTTAAATAATTAAAAATATAAAAATAGGTTTTAGTACATTTTGATCCTTTTTTAAAATAAATATTCTTTTCTTATTATAATTATTATTAATCATTAATTATTTTTGTAAATAACTTATAATTAAATAATTAGTAAGTTAGGTCAAACTTGAATTTATTTCTATAATAATTAAAAATGCTTAGAATTAGGGTTTTAATTCCAATTAATTTTCTTCATTTCTATTAAATACAAAAATATCAAAAAATAAATTCCTTTCTCTATTTAATTTAATTAATTTTAATAATTTCAATTTAATTTCCTTAAAGGGTCCAACGCCCTCGCACTCGATTCTTATTTCCTTTCGCACATTTACTTTTATTTCTTTTGTGAATATAATGTATTTCTCCCAAAGCCTTGTAATAATAATTAGAGACTTATTTACTTTCCGTACTTTTATTCAAATCGGGTCTTGGTTTAATTTGGCGATGTAGACCCGCGCCTTGTAATAGCGTAGGACCTTTATCTTTCCGCACTTTAAATTCCGCACCCCTTAACTGCTAATAATCACATGAAAGAATGTATGCCCAAATAAAAACAATGCGTAGAACACTCAATGCATGATCAAGACAAAAATAATCTGAAAATGACACACAAATCACACACCACTCTTAGGGTACGCCTCACTGTTGCCTTGCCCCTCGAAACGTGGTCGTCGAGTAGAGGACGTTTTAGTAAGTCCTCATGTCCATGAACATGGCATGGGGGTAGCTTCTAAGGTATCCTCCTATTGCTCTGGTGACCACACTGTCCCTAATCCTCGAATTGACCCGAACACCTCCAACGATGGTGCTACCTACCTCTCAATGGTGGGATAGCACTACCTTAAGGACATTTACACAGACTAATTCCTTAGGGTAGGTAGATGACTCGTAGATACTTGCTCTAATTCAAAACAAATCAAAAACTTCTTTTCACACCGACACTTTGCAAAAAGCTTTCAAAAACAACTTTTCAAACACTCTTGAGGACTGATACAAGAGTCGAACTGAAATTTTAAACGAAACTTTTTTCAAACCCACTCACTCTGAAAAGCAAACAAAAATTTTGAAAACACAAATGATCAAGTATCTAAGAGCCCATGGATAACCATGGATAGAAAGGGTGCTAACACCTTCTCTTTCTATAAATCTACCTCCCGAACCGAGAACTAAATCTCAATAAGGAATTTTTCTGTGCTTTTGTCCTTTCCATGTTGGAGAAAATAAAAGACGGTGGCGACTCTTGCTTTCGCGAACCAGCGTTAAACAGTCAGTTCCAGATCCACCGATCACAGAACTGGCGACTCTGCTGGGGAATATCTTTAAAAGTGAGGTGTACCTTAGGATAGTTCATAACTGTGTTTTCAATTGCTTTGACCTGTTTGCTTTAAATTGTGGTACTGTCTCGGGAGTTCTATAGATCCTAACCCGGATCTGGGGATACCCTGTTAGGTAGCATAAGCTGTGAGGGACCTGTCCGGCGTAGACCGACAAGGGTGAAGCAGTGGCTACGTTGGTGTGGCACCTTGGTCTGTACCGATATCCCTTGTGTCGCAACGAGGAGAATATGGGTCTTCTGAGGAGTCATTAAGCACCAACCGACCTTAGAACCTTAAATGACCCAACTTGGCCAATAGAATAGTAGCAGTATGCTACGCCCATTGAGGCTAAACTCTCGTGATGGTTCTGGCCGCAAGAAAAGATTGCGATGCTGGAGTTATGACCGATTGAGGGTAGTCAGTGATATTGGGATCCTCTAGAACCCGGTTACTTCTGATAGGACAGGTCTTAACCAACAAACTGAAAGAGGGTAATACCTAGACCCCATGCTGGCCTAAACTCTAAGGGCTGTCTTGTGTGACTTGTGTGCCTTCCAACTTGACTATTTGCATGCTTGTTATCTGACACTTGAGTTTCTTGCAGGTTTTGTTTACAGTCCTTAATTGGGACTCATAATAGGATTTGCCTACATTACCCCATGCATAGCATAACATCATGCCATTGCATGCATCTTGCATAAAGACTAACCCGTTTCAAGGATCTCAAGGGCTTGTGATGCAGGTCATGATGAACCAACTGCCCAGCAAGGGGCAAAGGGGATTTATTTTCCTCTAGCCAAGGTTGTCAGGGGCTATGACCCACTCGATATGGTGAGCCTTGACCCTTGAAGAAGGACTCTCAACAACATGAAGCTCCTTCAATCAAGATACCAGATTCCAATTCTAACAAATTTTCTTGTTTACCCCGCGAGATCCTTGAAAACATTGCACGCATACATACATATCATTGCATTACAAGTATCCCTTTTACAGGTTGCTTACCTTCTTCGCTGTTTATTTCAGCAGTCATCATGAATCCTGAATCATCCAATGGACAAGCTATCAAGGCCCTCCAGGCCCAGAACGCCCAGTTCCAGGAGCTGGTCATGAGCTTAGCACAAGGACAACAGGAATTGAAGACTCTGCTCTTGAAAAAGAAGAAGAAGAGGACTGTTTTGTTCAACCCTAGACGCAGATCTGGGAATACACTGCAGAATGAAGCTGAGCGGACTACTCCATCTGTTGGGAAAGACAATCCCCAAGGGAGAGAGGTACCTAGTCCAGTGGTCTCCGACAATGAGACTGATGATGAGCAGTACCCTCCAGGTGAGGACCGGTATAAGAAACTAGAGGATCGTCTGAATGCCATGGAAATTCAACAAGTGCCTGGGTTGGATTTCGGAGACCTGGGTCTATCTTCTGGTGTGGTGATCCCACACAAATTCAAGGCTCCTTCTTTTGTTAAGTATGATGGGGCATCCTGTCCCAGGCTGCATCTCAGATCTTACGTGCGGAAGATTCAACCATACACTGTGGACAAGAACTTGTGGATCCACTTCTTCCAGGAGAGTCTTTCAGGGACTCATCTCGAATGGTTTTATCAGCTGGATGGAACCAAGGTTCGTAACTGGGAGGAGTTGGCTACTGCTTTTTACAAGCAGTATCAGTATAATGCCGACCTCGCTCCTACACGTACCCAACTCCATGGTATGTCGTTAGGATCGGGAGAAGGTTTCAAAGAATATGCGCAGAGATGGAGAGACCTTACTGGGAGGGTACAACCACCTTTGACTGACCGGGAACTCGTTGATATGTTCTTGGGGACCCTATCCGGGCCGTCCTTCAATCATCTCATTGGTAATTCATCTGCAGGGTTTACCGACCTCATTCTGACTAGGGAAAGAATTGAAGCTGGTATCAAGGCCGGGAAGATTCAAGAGGCCACACCTTCTGATACTCACAAAAAGCCTTACATGGGAAAGAAGGAATCTAATGCTGCATACAGTCAAAAGAGTCGTCATGACCAACATGCAGGGGCAGTCATGATCTCTGGTTCTGCACCACGCCGACAACCACAAAAGGGAAATCAGCGAAGGCCGGACGAGCCTAAAAGAAAATTCACCAACATCAACATGCCATGGTCACAAGCTTTGCAGTACATGTTAAAGATGAACCTGATTGCGGTAATCAACCCTCCTGCAAATCCTAAGACCTCCTCTCCAAACTACAATCCAGAGGTGATGTGTGCTTATCATTCTGATAGCCCGGGGCACGATACTGAGGACTGTTGGGCGCTGAAGTATAAAATCCAGAATATGATCGACGCTAAGGAGATCGAATTCGAGCCTGCTGAGACTCCCATTGTGACCACTACTCCTTTGCCAAAACATGGCTAGGATGGAGAGATTTTTGTTCATTTGAATTCAAGTTGTATTTTTCTTTTCTTGTTCAAACAAACAATTATCATGTTAAACTCTTTTATTTCATGAATGCATTACACATGTCTGTCTTGAATTAATTATGTTTACTGTACTTAAAACTGCTTTCATATTTTTTGTGATGATCAACTCTTGACTAAAAATTCTAAGCCTCTTGAGGGAGGATGACGAAAACGATACCACAATCTACAGTATGCTTTTGAACAGACCCCGCTGATGAGGTACAGGCATTGTTTCAATTCCTAAACACTGGAGTTATAAGGAAGATAATCCCTCGTCAACCCCTCTGAGCCAAAGAAGTAGGAGTTTTTCTTTTCGAAAAGTAAAACCCTTTATCATAACCTGGGGCAGGGTAGTTCTCTCAGTTGATCCAAATGCATAACAAATGGCACCAAAGAGGTCCTTACAAAAAAAAAAGAGAAGACAACGATGATTCCGAATAATCATAAGGATAGGCAGTCATTATATCTCAAAATAAAAACCCATTAAGTCAAAACCTATGAAGGGGACTTACAAAACTGGGGCATCCCGCTGACTGTAATCACAAAAGAAACAGTTCAGGCAAAAAATAGGGATAACAAAGTCAAAAAAGAAAGAGGTCATACAAACCCTCAACAAAAACAAAAAATGACTGCCTATTCAGAATAATTCATCAATATCTGAATCATCATTGAAACGTCAGGACAAAGACTCAATCAAGGTCTAACGCACGATCAACTGAGCTTAGGTTTGAAGAACATCACGAAGAGTGGGCGGGTACAAATAATTTGAACCTTTATCTTTTGTTTCTTAAACCATGAACCAGGTCACGCTACAACCCTCAAAAGTCCTAGCTGAAGCATGGGTTAGTTCGAAAGCATACTTTTATGAAAGGTATCCTGACTCCTTAAAGCCTACGGTAAATACGGAGTTGATATCACGTTTTACAAACATTCACTTGTTTTATGAAAAAGAATGCATCTTCAAAATCTTCAAGACAGACATAAGCTTTGCATTTTTGATATAACATTGCGTGCATATGACTTTTTGTTCGAACAACAAAGAAATTCGCACGAAGAATATCTAGTGAACAAAAACATTTCCAATCAAGGGGCATGGCATGATCGGTGTCTATCATCTGGGGCAGTCCAGTCAAGATTCGAGGAATCTCTCAAGGCCAAATAGCCTGAGGCAAATCTCTGCCTGAGTCACTTGGGGCACTCCAGCAACAAATCTTGCACGATCAGACATCTTCTGGTAATATGGCTACACAATGCTACTGACAGGGGCACCTCCCCACATCCTGAGAGTGTGGACATAGTCGAAAAAATACTACGCACAATCAAAGACCCGCTAGGTTGACACACCTAGGCAAAAATAAGGGCTTCCCGGAGAACCAAAAGGGTTCGGGAAAAATAAGGGAGGGAAAAGAAAAATTTGTACACCCGGCAAGTCGAAAACCTGAAAAGGCGGCTTGGGCAAAAATGGGTATCCCGGTGGACTGAAAACCCGAAAGGGCAGTCCAGGCAAAAGTTAGGGATCAAGAGCGTACGACTATGTCCCGGCATCTCGTCACTTGCCTACCAAAGGGAAGATTTGTCAATCGGCAGTCATCCAGCACCTCCACAAGGTATCTTTTCCCCTCACCTCAGAAACAGGGGCAATAATGAGTCATCCAGGCGATCCAGTGACTCTGTCAACCAAAGTACCAAGGAAAGGTTAATACAAAGATGATTACCATCTACCTTTACAAATTCCAGATCAACATTGGTAACAAGCCAAGAAAAATCAGTGGACGACTGATCATGGGTTAATATCCGAAACCAAACAGGACAATCATCCACTTGATCATCATCAAGTAACCCTACACCGGTTCCTTCTCAGCTTTCAGACAAAGTCTTACATGGACTCATCCACAGGCAACCCTACACCGGTTCCTTTTCTTTCAGAAAAAGTCTTACACGGACTTATCATCAAAGTAACCCTACACCGGTTCCTTCTCAACTTTTAGACAAAGTCTTACACGGACTCATCCTCAGGCAACCCTACACCGGTTCCTTTTCTTTCAGAAAAAGTCTTACACGGACTTATCATCAAAGTAACCCTACACCGGTTCCTTCTCAACTTTCAGACAAAGTCTTACACGGACTCATCCTCAGGCAACCCTACACCGGTTCCTTTTCTTTTAGAAGAAGTCTTACACGGACTTATCATCAAAGTGACCCTACACCGGTCTCTCCTAAAGTCTTACATGGATTTATCTCAAGTTTTACACGAACTTGCCTCCAGGTAACCTTACCCCGGTTCCTCCATAAGTCTTACACGGACTTACCTCAAAGATAACCTTACCCCGGTTCCTCCATAAGTCTTACACGGACTTACCTCAAAGATAACCTTACCCCGATTCATCAAGAAGTTTTACACGGAATTACCTCAAAGATAACCTTACCCCGGTTCATCAAGAAGTTTTACACGAACTTACCCTGCAGTAATCTTACCCCGGTTCCTCCAGAAGTCTTACACGGACTTATCATCAAAGTGACCCTACACCGGTCTCTCCTAAAGTCTTACACGGATTTATCTCAAGTTTTACACGAACTTACCTCCAGGTAACCTTACCCCGGTTCCTCCATAAGTCTTACACAGACTTACCTCAAAGATAACCTTACCCCGGTTCCTCCATAAGTCTTACACGAACTTACCTCAAAGATAACCTTACCCCGGTTCATCAAGAAGTTTTACACGGACTTACCTCAAAGATAACCTTACCCCGGTTCATCAAGAAGTTTTACACGAACTTACCCTGCAGTAACCTTACCCCGGTTCCTCCAGAAGTCTTACACGGATTTATCCCGAAGTAACCTTACCCCGGTTCCTCCAGAAGTTTTACACGAACTTATCCCGAAGTAACCCTACACAGGTTATCTCTTTCCAGACGTAGTTTTACACGGACTCGTCACCCAGAAACCCTACACAGGTTCTCTATTTTCAAGGATGCAGTTTTACACGGACTCGTCATCAGTAAACCCTACACAGGTTTCCTTCTCAGCTCTAGATACAGTCTTATACGGACTCATTGTCAGTAAACCCTACACCGGTTTCCTCCCTCCAAAGATGCAGTTTTACACGAGCTCATCATTAGGCAACCTTACACATACTCTCCCCAAGAAGAGTTAGCCTGCAGTCAGCCCTATGGAAGTTGGATTATCCTCCAGCAGATACGAACATTCCTAACAAGCATCCCCGGCAGTCCTGGTCTAAGACTGTTCCCCGACGATATACCAGACATTCAGTGGAATCTCTTCTCCGATATATCTCAAAGAGTTCCCCTAGAGAGTCCAGTATAGTTCAGGATTTCCCCAGGAAAGCTTAATCCATCTCCCCAGCAGTAAGCTTATCCCCAGTAGATTCTGATTCTGGAAGCTTATCCCTCGCAGAGCACGAACGCGTCCCCCGGCTTTATTCAAAAGGTTATTTCCCTACCAGGATATAACTGGGTTATCCTCAGCCAAAAGCCACGGAAAGATCGTCCCCGACGAAGCCTTCTTATCCCCAGCAAAGTCTATTAACACTTCCAACATCACCGGTACCCCAGCGGAGTTATCATCAACATCCCAGCAAAGTACCTCTCTTCCCACAGAGTATTTTCCCCAGCAAGATCGCTAGAGTAATTTTCCCCGCAGAGTAATCCATTCGCCAAGTTTATTCCTCAACGGAGTCATCTTCTCCTACCGGTTCATTCTTGCAATCATCATCCCCAGTGGAAACAAAAGCTCTACATCAGCCCAGGATTTAACTGCCCGACATCCGTCAAGGATTCACTTTCCTAGACAAAAACATACATTCATAAACATCGCATTTCCATACATTATAGCATGCATATATGCATCATGAACATACAATCTCATTTATGTTGAGAACATCATTGCTTGATCCATATCATGCATTGCATATGACTGACCTTTACCTTTCAGGAAAGATCCAGTTCAGTTCTCAGCTATGTCCAAGACTTTCGTCTGGTTCAGTTAAATCGACCCTATGATTTTTCTGATTCTTATCCAGTCAAAGTTAATCCAAGACCTTCTCTGGTTCAGTTAAATCGACCCTAAGATTTTTCTGATTCTTATCCAGTTGAAGTTATTTCAAGACCTTGCCTGGTTCAGTTAAATTGACTCCTAAAGATTTTTCTGATGCCGATCCAGTCAAAGGCCTTCTCTGGTCCAGTTAAATCGACTCCTAAAGATTTTCCTGATGAAGACTCAGTAGAAGACATCCAAGATTCTCTCATCGTTACTGTTGAGGTAGTAATCGCCCCAGATTCTCTCATCGTTACTGTTGAGGTAGTAATCACCCCAGGTTCTCTCATCGTTACTGTTGAGGTAGTAATCGCCCCAGATTCTCTCATTGTTACTGTTGAGGTAGTAATCGCCCCAGATTCTCTCATCGTTACTGTTGAGGTAGTAATCGCCCCAGATTCTCTCATCGTTACTGTTGAGGTAGTAATCGCCCCAGGTTCTCTCATCGTTACTGTTGAGGTAGTAATCGCCCCAGATTCTCTCATCGTTACTGTTGAGGTAGTAATCGCCCCAAATTCTCTCATCGTTACTGTTGAGGTAGTAATCGCCCCAGATTCTCTCATCGTTACTGTTGAGGTAGTAATCGCCCCAGATTCTCTCATCGTTACTGTTGAGGTAGTAATCGCCCCAGATTCTCTCATCGTTACTGTCGAGGTAGTAATCGCCCCAGATTCTCTCATCGTTACTGTTGAGGTAGTAATCGCCCCAGATTCTCTCATCGTTACTGTTGAGGTAGTAATCACCCCAGGTTCTCTCATCGTTACTGTTGAGGTAGTAATCGCCCCAGATTCTCTCATCGTTACTATTGAGGTAGTAATCGCCCCAGATTCTCTCATCGTTACTGTTGAGGTAGTAATCACCCCAGGTTCTCTCATCGTTACTGTTGAGGTAGTAATCGCCCCAGATTATCTCATCGTTACTGTTGAGGTAGTAATCGCCCCAGATTCTCTCATCGTTACTGTTGAGGTAGTAATCGCCCCAGATTCTCTCATCGTTACTATTGAGGTAGTAATCGCCCTAGATTCTCTCATCATTACTATTGAGGTAGTAATCGCCCCAGATTCTCTCATCGTTACTGTTGAGGTAGTAATCACCCCAGGTTCTCTCATCGTCCCGTTGAGGTAGTAACCATACCTGATTCATTCATAGTCTTTTGAAGCTCCAGACTCGATTCTTGTATCTCGCCAGGGCACGTATGAAGAGGTTTAAGGATTCAATTCTTGTAACCAGTCAGGGCACATCTACACAAAGAGTTTGAAGACTGACTCCTGTAACAGGCCAGGTACTCATTTTCTTTTTCAGGTACGCAAGTTCTCGCTAAGGAAACTCTTACGCGATCGACACCCAGATGGCATCTGTAAGCCCATCCACCTATCCATCACCTCTCAACATGGCATCTATAAGCCCATCTTCCTATCCATCAGTCTCCAAATGGCATCTATAAGCCCATTCCCACCCTCATACTGCGAATACTCTAACATGTGAGCGCAAATTTCTGGGCACTCTAGTGTTCAATCATCTTCTACCTTCAGATTACGAAAGGCACGTCAGCCAATCTACATCCTCAGGTCTAAGAATATTGAACAGGGGCAATTGTTGTACCCCAAAATTTGCCCTCCCATATTCTTCAAGATTTGCTAAGATCATGCTTCAAAATCTCCCAAGGGTTGCACAGTCCAAGGGCCTCCTAACAGTCGAAAATTAGGGTTTTGGTTCTGGCAAAGAAATTGAAGTTTCCAAGGGTCAAAACAAGTCCCACATGCCTATAAACATTGTCAAGCATCCATATGTCAAGTTTCAAGACTCACAACACCAGATTACACAGTCAAAAACCCTAATTGCTCAACAGTCAACTGTAGGGGCAAAATGGTCATTTGACAGTCAAAAGTCAAAATTTTTGGTCAACATCTTATTTTGAAGCCACAAACATCATTTGATCAATTCTTGATCATGATTCTCAAGGCATGGCTCAAAAGTCTCAAGATGCAAAAGTTTCTATCTTTGGACAGTTGGAAAAGTCAACTGCAAATTGACCAAGGCATAACTTCCACATGGTTTATCAGAAAAATTACATCCAAAGCTCATTTTGAAGAGAATGACATTTCCTACAACTCATCTTCACACTTCAAGTCCAAGAAATGCTCTCACAAAAAGTTATCAATCTCAACATTATAGGTCATTTTCAAAAGTCAACAAAAAGGCCCTTTAAGTCAAAGACCATAACTTGAGATTGGTAAATCAAAATGACATGGGACCAAAGGAATTGGTTAGAGGACTTCAAGACCTTTCCAAAATGTCCAAGAACGTGATCAAAGCTTAAAAATTGAGCAAGATATGCCTTGTGGAAGTTGGGAAATTTTTGGGAATTTTGAAAAGTCAACTTTGCTTCAAATGCCTCAAAATTGCTAATGGGCCTGAATTTCTTCCAAGAATCATCACCCAAAAGCTATGCACGACCCATTGACCCAAAGGGGAGTTATTTTCTTATTTTTAATTTATTAATTGAATTTTTAAATCTATTAATTCATTTAATTAAAATTAAATATGAAAAAATACTAAACAAATATTTTGGAATCTTTTTGTGCAACATTTGCATTCTTAAAGCCTCAAGATTTCGTGCACACCCCAAAAAGGAAAGGATCTCCAATAATTGGCATGTTCTTCATGGTGAAAAGATTGAAAAATCATGGAAAATCACAAACTTGAAAATCATTAAAGACAAGGCTTTGGGCTTGGATTGTTGACCTAAATCATTCCATGTACATATGCAAACCTAAACCTAATCACAAGCACAAGCAAGCTGCGCCCAAACCTGAAAACCAACTTTGCATTTTTTCCAAAAATTCTCAAAACTGATTTCACAGCTAGAGTGTTCTTCAAGGCCTAAAAAGTATTCCAAAGGCTTGATGGGACATTTTTGGACGTGCTTCAATCATTTTCCACTCTCCATACACAAAGAACTGGTAGCACGAAGTCACCCTGTTCATACATTTTTGCATATGCGTATTTATATTTTCATGCCATGTTAATGCATTCTAATGATTGATTTATATTAAGCTGATTGTTCTAAAGCTAATGGCATTCTTTGATTGAGTTTTTAAGCCATATACACGAATCCACCATGAAAACTGCCTAGGGTTTCAGAGCTCTAATTTTGGGGCTTTGCATATCTGGATTAATTGGACTATAAGACTTATACCAATGAAATCAGAAGCTCTAGACGAAGCAATTCCCCCCATCACGCCTTTTTTATATTTACATATGGCCTAATCGCTATTTTTGTGTTCTGCACTTAGTGGGGGTTTAAAACCCCCGCTATCCATTGTTTATTTTCAGGAAAAAGCGAAGGCATAGTGGAGAAGACACTGAGGTGTAAGCACAAGACTGGAGCATTCAAATCTCCGCGCTTAATTTTTGTTTTACACCAATAGCACTTGTTCTCTCTCATATGAATCAGGTTCCACTAAATGAACAAAGAAACGCGCTTGGCTGAGTGGTTGATGTGTTGTCTTTCAAGCATTGGGATCTGGGTTCGATTCCCAGGTCCCCCATATTTCTCAATATATTTTGTTTTAACATGCTTCTGTGCAGTGCTTCATCAAGGGTCTACCATACAACCTCATCATCTGGCTTGCCACGCGCCCAGAGGCTCCATCCAATGGCCAAATAATGCAGTCCACCATGCACGTTGGTCAGTCATCCCACACGCGATCTGGAAAGTCAAACGAATTATATGCTTCTTGGGCCTGATTGTTCATAGTTTCACCTCCATTTGGGCCAACTCACCCCTTATGGTTTGCATATCTTTATCTTTTTATTTTCTATTTTTTATTCTTTTATTTGCCTTATTGTTTTCCTTTAATTCACCAATTAATTTTTATAATACAAAAATATAAAAAATCAGAAATCACAAAAATAAAAAATATGTTTATTTAATTTAATTTATTAATAGTTTTCTTTTTGTAAATACATTTTGTTAATCAATTTAGTTTTAATTTTAGGCTTTTAACTTTAATGCTTTTTCTTAAATAATTAAAAATATAAAAATAGGTTTTAGTACATTTTGATCCTTTTTTAAAATAAATATTCTTTTCTTATTATAATTATTATTAATCATTAATTATTTTTGTAAATAACTTATAATTAAATAATTAGTAAGTTAGGTCAAACTTGAATTTATTTCTTTAATAATTAAAAATGCTTAGAATTAGGGTTTTAATTCCAATTAATTTTCTTCATTTCTATTAAATACAAAAATATCAAAAAATAAATTCCTTTCTCTATTTAATTTAATTAATTTTAATAATTTCAATTTAATTTCCTTAAAGGGTCCAACGCCCTCGCACTCGATTCTTATTTCCTTTCGCACATTTACTTTTATTTCTTTTGTGAATATAATGTATTTCTCCCAAAGCCTTGTAATAATAATTAGAGACTTATTTACTTTCCGTACTTTTATTCAAATCGGGTCTTGGTTTAATTTGGCGATGTAGACCCGCGCCTTGTAATAGCGTAGGACCTTTATCTTTCCGCACTTTAAATTCTGCACCCCTTAACTGCTAATAATCACATGAAAGAATGTATGCCCAAATAAAAACAATGCGTAGAACACTCAATGCATGATCAAGACAAAAATAATCTGAAAATGACACACAAATCACACACCACTCTTAGGGTACGCCTCACTGTTGCCTTGCCCCTCGAAACGTGGTCGTCGAGTAGAGGACGTTTTAGTAAGTCCTCATGTCCATGAACATGGCATGGGGGTAGCTTCTAAGGTATCCTCCTATTGCTCTGGTGACCACACTGTCCCTAATCCTCGAATTGACCCGAACACCTCCAACGATGGTGCTACCTACCTCTCAATGGTGGGATAGCACTACCTTAAGGAAATTTACACAGACTAATTCCTTAGGGTAGGTAGATGACTCGTAGATACTTGCTCTAATTTAAAACAAATCAAAAACTTCTTTTCACACCGACACTTTGCAAAAAGCTTTCAAAAACAACTTTTCAAACACTCTTGAGGACTGATACAAGAGTCGAACTGAAATTTTAAACGAAACTTTTTTCAAACCCACTCACTCTGAAAAGCAAACAAACATTTTGAAAACACAAATGAGCAAGTATCTAAGAGCCCATGGATAACCATGGATAGAAAGGGTGCTAACACCTTCCCTTTCTATAAATCTACCTCCCGAACCGAGAACTAAATCTCAATAAGGAATTTTTCTGTGCTTTTGTCCTTTCCATGTTGGAGAAAATAAAAGACGGTGGCGACTCTTGCTTCCGTGAAACTTCGCGAACCAGCGTTAAACAGTCAGTTCCAGATCCACCGATCACACAGATCATGGCATCTATGCGCAGAAATACCATTCGAATCAGCTTCGTGCAGATACATGCTCAGCTTAAAGAGTTGGTTTCAAAGATTCCTGATAGTTCTTCCTTTGTTAGAAGACATGGTCATCTCCTCAGCCTGGTCACTTCCAAGTTGGATGAGAAAATGATGAGCGTCTTGTTCCAGTTCTTTGACCTGTTGCACCACTGTTTCACCTTCCTGGATTATCAGTTGGTCCATACTTTGGAGGAGTTCTCTGATTTACTTGGCATATCTATTCTAGAGCAGACACCCTTTACAGGTTTGGAGATAGCTCACAGGCCAGAGGATATTGCTTCAGCCCTCCATCTAACAAAGGCTGATGTAGTGTCTAATTGGGACATTCGAAGTGGGGTTAAAGGCTTCTTGTCTAAGTTCTTGATTGATCAAGCTCAACAGTTCTGGGATAGTTTGGACTTTCAAGCATTTGAAGACATCCTGGATCTCCTCATCTATGGCCTGGTTCTGTTCCCAAATTCAGATTCTTTTGTCAACGTGAACGCAGTTAAGATCTTCATGTCCCGTAACCCAATGCCTACTCTCTTAGGTGATATTCTACATGCTCTTTATGCCTGTACTGCTCGGAAAAGGGGAACCCTTATATGTTGTGCACCGCTGCTGGCGAGGTGGTTTATTTCTCACCTCCTCAAATCTGTATCGAAGAATGAGGAAGGTATGGGTTGGGCCTACAGAATCATGTCCCTTGCTCATACGGACATCATTTGGAGTACTAAGGATATGGAAGAGGTAGCTGTCATTGATCAGTGTGGGGAATACCCCAATGTTCCATTGTTGGAGATTAGAGGAGGAATAACCTATAATCCTTGTTTGGCCTTACGACAGTTTGGACGAGCTCGAAGAGACGGTCCTCATGAGTTGCTGCTTCCAAACATTGTCTTTGACTTCATGGGGGATATTGAGGGACATCGCTGCAGGTTCATACGAGCTTGGGATAGGGTGAACAGGTCTGATCCACATGAGCTAGGAATGAAGACTTCTCTCCCAATGCAACCGTATCTCCAGTGGGTTCGAGCCCGTGCTCAAAATCTAGGGATGCCATACGAAGCTGTCTTGCCAGTGATAGTAGAGCATACTGATGAAGAAGGGGTTCCTTGTAAGGTCATCCATCCATACATGCCTACTGATATTGGGGCATTAAAGAGGTCTTGGATCCAGCTAAGGGAGGAAAGGGATACTTACAGAGAGAAGTATCATGAGCAGGAGCGAAAGATCCTGAAGCTTACAAGGCAGTTGGAGACTGAGAGGACAATAAACGATTATGTCAGCACGAAAGGAAAACGACCATGGAAGCGCTGATGTATTTTATTGTTTCTAGTTTAGGTTTTCTTTTCAGTATTTATTTTGTAACGCCTTAAAGGCATTTGCTAAACATTGTTTCAAGTTTGTAACGCCTAAGTCTTTGAAATCATTTCATACGCATTCCATTCCCATGCACCTCATTACAGGTACCCTTACCGGTTTCTCATCTTCTTCGTTGTTTATTTCAGCACAACATGTCTTCTGAAACACCTACTGATCAAGCTGTTAAGGATCTTCAAGCTCAGAATGCTCAGTTCCAGGAAATGTTCTTGAACCTAGCCAAGGGGAAGAAAGATCTGAAGACTCTTATCTTGAAGGACAAGAAGAAGAAGAAGAAGAAGAAGAAGAAGAAGAAGAAGAAGAAGGTCCTCCTGAATATGGGTCACATATTTGGGAACAGGTTGCGAGAGGAAGTTGATTTGTCTCACTCATCTGGAGGAGGAGAGAATCAAGAAGAAAGGAAGGGTCCTAGCCCTGCGGTTTTTGACAATGACACTGACTTTGATGAAGACCAGTATCCTCCTGCCGAGGATAGGTATAAGAAACTCGAAGACCGGCTAAGTGCAATAGAGATCCAGAAGATACCTGGGTTGGACTTCGAAGATTTGGGTTTGGCATCTGGGGTGGTGATCCCACACAAGTATAAAGCTCCTGTCTTTGCTAAGTACGACGGGGTCTCCTGCCCGAAGTTACACCTCCGCTCGTATGTTAGAAAGATTCAGCCATACACTGCCGATAGGAACCTCTGGGTTCATTTCTTTCAAGATAGTCTGTCAGGGACTCAACTTGAATGGTTCTATCAACTGGAAGGAGCTAACGTCCGTAACTGGGAGGAACTTGCTGCTGGTTTTACAAAGCAGTACCAGTATCATGCCGACCTTGCTCCCACGCGTACCCAACTTCAGGGTATGTCTATGGGTGCGAGCGAAGGTTTTAAGGACTACGCTCAAAAATGGAGAGATCTCGTTGGAAGAGTACAACCCCCTCTGGCTGATAGGGAGTTGGTGGATATGTTTCTTAGGACTTTGTCTGGTCCGTACTTCAATCATTTGATCGGTAGTTCATCGTTTGGGTTCACTGAATTGATTATGACTGGGGAGACAGTTGAGGCCGGTATCAAGAGCGGCAAGATACAGAAGGGTGCTTCATCAAGCATAGAGAAGAAGCCTTTCAAGAAGGAATCTAGTGAAGTTTACAGCTCGAAGAGCCAAAATCGACCCGAACGCCGCCAAGCAGTTAATGTGGTGGTAATTTCAAGACCAACTGTTGCCTCACAACGCAACAATCAGCAAAGAGTAGAGAGGCTGCAAAGACAATATACTCGGCTCAGCATGACTCTATCTCAAATTCTGCCGCAATTGTTAAAGACGAACTTGGTGACTCTGAGGGAGGCTCCAAAGAATCTCAGTACTACATCACCACTGTATAATCCAAATGCCTGCTGTGCTTATCACTCTGATAGCCCGGGGCATGATACAAACAACTGCTGGGTTTTGAAGAATAAGGTACAAGATCTGATTGATGCTAAGGAAATCGAATTTGAAGCGCCGAAAAAGCCTAATGTCATAACAGCTCCTATGCCAAAACATGACGCGGGAGTAAATGCAATTGAGGATGATGCTGAAGAGCATGATAGTGACAGCTGGATTTACCCAACTACCAACGGTGGCTTGAGCAATTGGACGACAAAGGATTCAATGCCCGTTTCTTTTATTACACAGTAATAAGACTTTTGTTTTGAGTTTGTAACAGACAGTTTAAAACTTTACGGCCCGGTGCCTTACCCGAGACACCGTGGCGTTGTTTGAGGGCTTATTATGTGTCATTTCCATATATCATCAATAAAAGCATTGGAAGTTTTCTTGCATTACAAATTTTGCGCTCCTTGTTTTTCTTTTCTATTTGTCTTACACACACTCACATATACAGGTTTACATCCACTCTGGATCCCATTGATAACGACTCTGCTACTGCCAGTTATGACTTCGAAAGTCCGATCAACCAAGTCGAGGACGAAGGTGAGGATGATGTGAAGTGCCTGGGGAACTTGCTAGATTGTTACTTCAAGAAGAGAGGTCCATACTGCCGCATGAAGAGCCAGTAGAAATAGTAAATATGGGTACAGAGGTAGACAAGAAAGAGGTCAAGATCGGTGCAAATCTGGAGTCTAGCATCAAGCGACGGTTGATACAAATGCTGCGTGACTATGTTGAGATCTTTGCCTGGTCTTATGAAGATATGCCTGGGTTGGATACCGATATTTTTGTTCACCGCTTGCCAACTAAGGAAGATTGTCCTCCAGTGAAACAGAAAGTCCGTCGAATGCGCCCGGAGATGTCTGAGAAAATCAAGGCTGAGGTTATGAAACAGTTTGGTGCCGATTTTCTAGCAGTTACTTCTTACCCACATTGGGTTGCCAACGTGGTTCCCGTGCCGAAGAAAGATGGTAAGGTTCGAATGTGCGCTGACTATAGGGATCTAAACAGGGCGAGCCCCAAGGATGATTTCCCTCTACCTCATATCGACGTTTTGGTTGACAACACCGCACATCATAAGGTCTTTTCCTTTATGGATGGTTTCTCCGGTTACAATCAGATTAAGATGGCTCCCGAGGATATGGAGAAGACAACCTTCGTCATGCAGTGGGGTACCTTTTGCTACAAAGTCATGCCTTTCGGATTGAAGAATGCTGGGGCAACGTATCAGCGCGCCATGGTCGCTTTGTTCCACGACATGATTCACCATGAGATTGAGGTATACGTTGACGACATGATTTCAAGGTCCCAAACTGAAGAGGAACATCTTGGTCATCTTTAGAAGTTATTTGACAGGTTGAAGTTATACAGACTGAGGCTAAATCCGAACAAGTGCACCTTCGTAGTGAGGTCTGGTAAGCTGCTGGGTTTTGTCATTGGTGATAAAGGTATTCAAGTGGATCCTGCAAAAGTGAAGGCTATACAGGAAATTCTAGCTCCCCGAACAGAAAAAGAAGTCAGAGGTTTTTTGGGACGTTTGAACTACATTGCCCGATTCATCTCACACCTAACTGCTACTTTCGAGCCAATCTTCAAGTTATTGAAGAAAGATCAAGTGGTAAAGTGCAACGATGAATGTCAGGCCGCTTTCGAAAGGATTAAAGAATACCTCCAAGAGCCTCATATTCGGATGCCTCTAGTTGAAGGGAGACCTTTAATCCTATACTTGACAGTACTCTAAAATTCAATAGGGTGCATGCTGGGGCAGCATGACGAGTCTGGCTGAAAAGAGCATGCTATTTACTACCTTGGCAAAAAGTTTACCGACTGCGAGACCCGATACTCGTTGCTTGAGAAAACTTGATGCGCTTTGGCATGGGCTGCTCGTCGGCTGAGACAGTATATGCTGACTCACACTACCCTATTAATATCAAAAATGGATCCAATCAAGTATATCTTCGAAAAGCTTGCCTTGTCCAGAAGAATAGCAAGGTGGCAGATGATCTTGACTGAGTATGAGATCTAATACACGACCCAAAAGGAAATTAAGGGAAGTGTGTTAGCAGATCATCTGGCACATCAGGAAGTGGATTATTACCAGTCTATGAACTTTGAATTCTCATATGAGAACATCATGTTGGTAACCGACTGTGAAACACCTGGACCGGATGAAGGACCTGAGGAGGGATCCCAATGGTCTATGTAATTTGATGGAGCTTCAAACGCTTTGGGTAATGGCATTGGCGCCATGATTATATTTCCTGAAGGCTCTCATACTCCGTTTACCGCTCGACTATGTTTTAACTGCACCAACAATATGGCGGAATATGAAGCGTGCATCATGGGTCTTTGAGTGTATTCGGAGATTCCACTCTCGTGATCAGTCAGATCAAAGGCGAGTGGGATATGAAGCACCCAAATCTTATTCCTTACAAAGAGTATGTATTGACGTTGCTTCCACACTTCGAGGAGATAACCAGTTAGCGGACGCGCTAGCTACAATGTCTTCTATGTTCAAAGTCAGGTGGGACAATGAAGCTCCCCGGATTACCATTGAAAGGTTGGACGAACCTGCGCATTGCTGTGATATTGAGACTGAGGAGGTAGCAGATAAACCCTGGTTTCACGAGATAAAAAGGTATCTTGAGGCTCAAGAATACCCTGAGGGTGCATCTGTTAATGATAAGAAGTTTCTGAGGAGGTTCGCGGCGAAGTTCTTCATCAGTAATGGTATCCTCTACAAGCGTAACCATGATTCAACCTTGCTGCGATGTGTGGATAAGAACGAAGCAGAAAGGATTATGGTAGAGTTACATGAAGGTACTTTCGGAACTCATTCCAGTGGACATACCATGGCAAAGAAAATCCTTCGGGCAGGATATTATTGGTCTACCATGGAAGTTGACTGTTATCAGCATTCTCAGACCTATCATAAGTGCCAAGTCTATGCTGATAAGGTGCACATACCTCCAGTACCTCTGAACGTCTTGACAGCTCCTTGGCCTTTTGTAATGTGGGGCATCGACATGATTGGTGAGATCAGACCTACTGCGTCCAACGGGCATCGTTTCATCTTAGTAGCTATTGATTACTTTACCAAATGGGTTGAAGCAGCTTCTTTTGCTACAGTGACCAAGAACGTCGTGGCACGGTTTATTAGGCACAATCTGATCTGTCGATATGGTGTACCAGAGAGGATCATTACAGACAATGGTACAAACCTCAACAATACAATGATCATCGAACTCTACAAGCAGTTCAAAATATAGCATCACAACTCTTCTCCTTACCGGCCGAAGATGAATGGGGTTGTTGAAGCGGCTAATAAGAATATCAAGAAGATTGTGCAGAAAATGACGGTGACATACAAAGACTGGCACGAGATGTTACTGTTTGCTCTTCATGGGTACCGTACCTTAGCGTGGACGTCAACATGGGCAACACCCTATTCCTTGGTGTTGTACCCCAAAATTTTCCCTCCCATATTCTTCAAGATTTGACAAGCATCACCTCAAATGGTTCAAAGTCTACTCAAGGGCTATACACAGTCAACCACTCTCTTAAGCCAGTCAAATTAGGGTTTTGGTTCTTGCAAGGAAGTTGAGGTTTTCAAGGGCTCAATCAAGTCCCATATGCTCATACACATTGTCAAGCACCTACATGTCAAGTTTCAAGGCTCACAAGGTCAAGTTGCACAGTCAAAAACCCTAATTGCTTCACAATCAACTGTAGGGGAAAATGGTCATTTGGCAGTCAAAAGTCAAAAAATTTGGTCAACATCTTATTTTGAAGCCACAATCATCATTTGATCAAGTCTTGATCATGATTCCACAAGAATGGCTCAAAAATCATCAAGGTGTCAAAAGTTTCTATTTTTGGACAGTTGAAAAGTCAACTGTAACTCGACCAAGGAATAACTTTTTCATGGTTCATCAGAAAAATCCCATCCAATGCTCATCTTAAAGGGGAAGACATTTCCTACAACTCATCTTCACATTCCAAATCCAAGAAATGCTCTCACAAAAAGTTATCAATTTCAACATTATAGGTCATTTTCAAAAGTCAACAAAAAGGCACTTTAAGTCAAAGACCATAACTTGAGATTGGTAAATCAAAATGACATGGGACCAAAGCCATTGGTTAGAGGACTTCAAGACCTTTCCAAAATGTCCAAGAACATGTTCATAGCTTCAAAATTGAGCAAGATATGCATTGGAGAACTTGGGAAATTTTTGTAAAATGGCCAAAGTCAACTATCCTTGAAACTTCATTTTTGACAAAAAGGGCCCACTTTTTCCACTTGGTTCAGCTTGGCCATACCTCCCACGTGTCCCACAATTTATCTCAAGATTAAAAATTAATTTTTCCATTTTTATTTAATTTTATTTGATTTAATTCATTTTAAATCTTTAAAATTCAAATGAAAATCAAGAAAATTAATGGAAGGATATTTTGTGGCTTGAATAGCTTTGATACACCATGAAGTACATTCCAAATTCGTGAAGACCTATTTCAAGCATAGAAATTCAAATTTTGACAAAAATGGCAAGTTGTTTTAATGGTGTTCATGGCAAAATCAAAACTTCATGGCAAAGGCTTAAATGACCATTATTCTGATTGATACTCATTACAAAACCATATATGCACGCCTCTCACACAAAAAGAAGAACCTAGAAACCTCTGAAGCGGCAACCCTAGTTCTCTCAAAAATTTTCCAAAGTTGACAAATTCGAATCTGTTCTTCTAGCAAATTTCAAAGAGTGTTAGGCATCCAATCGTGTTCCTGGCCATAGCAGCAATCATTTCCAACCCTTACACGAAGCCAAATCATCCCAGATCGTTCTCTCTAGCTCTCTTTGGTTTGTCAAATTTCTTGAATTCTTTTTTTATATTTCATGCATCATTAACTATTTTTGATGGCTTGTGTGAACTCAGGACACTCATTACAATGCATTTGACACATTACATGCAAGTTTTAACGCAGGAGTAAGGACCTGCCATTGCTAGGGCCGTTTTGGTTATCTTCTTCGAAACTCCCTGTACAGTCATTTTCAGGCCAAAATAATGGCACCATTGAATCCGCAGGGGTCGAATTAGGGTGACTAGGTCCTTCTTTTTCTTTGATTTTCCCTATTTTACAGGATCGGCCATGGTGCTCGCCGGAGAAGACGAACGGAGCTAGGGCTCCGGCGTCGTTGACTGTTGAAGACTCAGGCGTGGCTGGCGTGGCACGATAGCTCAATCTGATTCGCTTCCATGTTATACCTGGGCCCCACGCGTGTTGACTGTGTTTAAAATTCAAACATGCCACGTTTTCGTTTTTAACCATTTGATTGCAGAATAGTGACACCAAAGACAGCTGGCTCATATGGCAACGTGTTAGTGGATTTCTCCAGAGGGCACGAGTTCGAATCCTGGTCCTGGCATTTTTCTTTACCTTTTCCATAATTAACATGCTTTCTATGTTTTCTTTTTTAATATTTTTATCCTAATTTAGTTTATCTTTAAATAATTTTCTCATGCATTTAAAAAATCACAAAAATATTTTCCTTTTGCATTTTAATCAGAAAAATGTTTATTTAATTTTTGACATTAAAATTAATATTTTTGCATGCATATTTTAATTAATTGTTAAATAATCATTAAATTGACTTTTAATTGCTTTTAATTATCAAAATTGATCCAAAAAATACCAAAAAAATTATTCTATCATTAAATTAACATAACTAACTTTTTTTCATAAAAAATCCAAAAAGAATTAACATCATTATTATTATTATTATTTTATTTTGTAAATAAACAATAATTGAATTAGTTTTAATTAGGCCATTTTAACTTCTTTTTTTTAATAATTAAAATAGATTTAGAATTAGGTTAACTTAGAATTTTATTTCTTTTTATTTTGTTTCATAAAAAACATAAAAACACAAAAATATTTTATTTTAATAAATTAATTAATTAATTTAACGATTAGTTTTTAATTTCATTTAATTCAAAAAAGACCAAAAAAAATCAATTTCTTTTCTTAAAAGGGTCAACACCCTTAAGACATTCCCGATTCTTTCTTTCGCGCATATTTCAGTTTTAATTCCTTATTTCTGATTATTATGTAACTGCCTCCGGATGTAATAGTAAATAGGTTTTTACTGCTTTATTATTTCCCGTACTCATTTACCAAAAAACGAGTCTTTGTATTTTTTGGCGATGTATAGACCCGCGCCTTGTAATAGCGTAGGATTTATGTTTCTGCAATTTACTTTCTGCACCCCCTAACTGATAAATGCATGAAAGAATGTATGGTAAATAAAAACAACTCGTAGCTCACTAATTACAAAGACAAACATAACATGAAAACAACACACAATACACACACCACTTCTAGGGTACGCCTCACTCGTTGCCTTCGAAACGTGGTCATCAAGTATAGGACGTCTTAGAGGTCTCTCTTATGTCCAAGATCCAGTTGCCTCGAAATAGTTGCCTCGAAACGGTTGCCTCGGATTAAAAAGGATCTAGGACATTAGGGTTGCTTCTAAGGTGTCCTAATTGTTGCTTCGGTGACCAAACTGTCCCGATAATCGAATTGACCCGAACAACTCCAACGATGGTGCTACCTACCTCTCAATGGTGGGATAGCACTATCTAAAGGACACTTACACAGCTTAATTCCTTAGGGTAGGTAGATGACTCATGGGTACTTGCTCTTTTCAAAAACAAACAAAATACTTTTCACACCTTACACTTTCAAAAAGCTTTTAAAACAAATTTTTCAAACACTCTTGAGGACTGATACAAGAGTCATTCAGAAATCTTTCAAAGAAACTTTTTCAAACCCACTCACATTTGAAAAGCAAACATTTTGAAAACATAAGAGCAGGTACCTAAGAGCCCATGGATAACCATGGATAGAAAGGGTGCTAACACCTTCCCTTTCTATAAATCTACCTCCCGAACCGAGAAACATTCTCATAAGGAATTTTGCTGTGCTTTTGTCCTTTCCATGTTGGAGAAAATAAAAGACGGTGGTGACTCTTGCTTACCGCGACATTTCGCGAAACCAGCTAAAAACAGTCAGTTTTATTCCCACCGATCACAGAACTGGCGACTCTGCTGGGGACGTTAATAAGTGGGGTGTACCTTAGGACTAAGATCACTTGTGTTTTCAATTGCCTGATTTGTTTGCTTTAAATTGTGGGCCTGTTTTGGGAGTTTCATAGATCCTAACCCGGATCTGGGGGATACCTCTTAGAAAGTAGCAACAAGACTGTGAGGGAACTGTGCGGGGTACACCGACACGGTTGAAGCAGTCTGCTACGTTTATGTGGCACTTTGGTGAGTACCGGTAACCCTTGAGTTAAGTCAAGGAGAGTACGGGGCCGCCGCGTAGTGTCGTGAAGCATCAACTGACCTTAGGAACCTTAATTGAACCATCTTGGCCTCTTTAGGGGTAGTGAGATAACTGACTTTGGTGCAGTCCGAAGTTGGTTGATACTCGATACTACACTCATTGAGGGTTGTTTTTTTGGAATATTTTGATCGCCAGTCCAGTGGCTAAATCAAAACAATGAACACAGAAAACAACCCAATGATATTGAGCTCCTTAGAACCCGATTACTTTGATAGGACAGGTTTTTGAGCCCACCAACTTCAAGAGGGTAATACCTAGACCCCATGCTGGCCTGAACTCTAAGGGTTGTCTTGTGTGACTTGTGTGCCTTACCATGTTTGCTTTTTGTGAATACTTGTGGTGTGCCTTATCATAGCATCATAACATCATACAGCATCATATGCATTGACTAACCACTTCAGGGGTTTGAATCTTCATCTTTGTTCTTGTTTTGTAGGACATGGAAACTATCCGCAGAAAGACAATTCAGGTCAACCTTGTAAGGGTCCCTCCTCAGCTTAAGGAACTTACATCCAGGATTCCCGAGAACTCTTCATTCAGTGAAAGGCATGGTAGACTCATTAGCTTGGTCAATACCAACATTGAAGAGGATATGGTGAAAGTGTTGTTCCAGTTCTTTGACCCCATGCACCACTGTTTTACTTTCCCGGATTATCAGTTGGTGCCTACTTTGGAAGAGTTTTCTCATCTTCTGGAGATTCCTATCCTTAGTCAACTACCCTACAACGGTACAGAAAAGGAGCCAAAACTTGAAGAGGTTGCTAAAGCATTATGCCTACAACCATCTGACATTAAGGGACATTGGGAAGTTAGAAGTGGTATCAAAGGGTTCTTGGCCAAGTTTCTGTTTGAGAAAGCACAAGAATGTTGGAACTCCCTTGACCTACAAGCCTTTGAAGAAGTTGTAGCCCTCATTGTCTATGGGTTGGTGTTGTTCCCTAATCCAGATTAGCTTATAGATATCAATGCTGTCAAGATCTTCATGTTCATGAATCCTATACCTACGTTGCTTGGGGACATCCTTCACTCATGTTACACTCGAACCATGAGAAAAAGAGGTGTCCTTATGTGTTGCACTCCTCTCCTGGGAAGGTGGTTTATTTCGCACCTTCCACAATCAGTTTTGAAGAACGAGCGGGGTTTGAGATGGTCACAACGATTGATGTCTCTTACACATGCTGATATACATTGGTGTTCTCGGTCCAGAGAGAATGTCACTATCATTGATCGTTGCGGGGAGTTTCCTAATGTTCCTTTACTTGGAATCAGAGGAGGTATTACTTACAACCCCTGTCTGGCCTTGAGACAGTTTGGATATGCTCGGAGGGATGGCCCTCATGATATGTTGATTCCTGACATAGTTTTTGACTTCGACAACGATGCACAAGGACTTCGCCAGAGATTTATCAGAGCTTGGAGGGTGCCCAACAGGGTAGATAACAAGACACTGGGGCACAAGAACTCCATCCCCCTGGAGCCTTATCTCAAGTGGGTACGAGCCCGCTCCCAGAAGCTGGTGATGCCATATCCTCATGTTCTCCCCGTGGTCAAAGAGCCAGTTTTGGAAGGAGAGGTGCCCTACACCATTCAACATCCTGACATGCCTACATCCTGGGAAGAAATGCAGAAAAGCTGGATCCAACTCAAGGAAGAATGGGATTCTCTTGAAACCAGTCTACATGCCAGTTAGAAGAAGGTCTTGGAGCTCACGCGTCTACTGCACGAGGAAAAGACTCTCAACACTTACATCGCTCCAAAGAGGATGCGCAGTGTCTTTTGGGATTATTTATTTTGTAATGTTTTTCCCATGAGGACCTGATGTACCGAACAAATTATTTCCTAATAAACAGCGTGTTCTTTTTTTGGCTACAACGAATTTGAACTTTCGAACCCTTGAATGCATTGCATAAATAGCATATCATGCATCATGTGCATAACAGGTACCCTTTTTCTACAGGTTGCTTAATCTTATTCGCTGTTTATTTCAGCACTCAGTCGTCATGAATCCTGAACTCACTACCGAGCAAGCTATCAAGGCCCTCCAGGCAAAGAATGCCCAATTTCAGGAGATGGTCATGAACTTGGACCAAGGACAACAAGAGCTGAAAGCTTTGCTCCTGAAGAAGAAGAAGAAGAAGAGGACTGTGCTATTCAACACTGGGCGCAGACTCGGGAATACATTGCAGAATGAAGCTGAGAGGACTACTCCATCTGTGGGGGAAGGCAGTCACCAAGGGAGAGAGGTCCCTAGTCCTGTGGTCTCTGACACCGAGACAGACTTCAACGATGAACAATACCCTCCTACTGAGGACCGGTACAAGCAACTGGAGGACATGCTAAATGCTATGGAGATTCAACGTGTGCTTGGGTTGGATTTCGGAGACTTGGGGTTATCTTCTGGGGTGGTGATCCCGCACAAGTTCAAGGCGCCGACCTTTGTGAAGTATGACGGAGCTTCATATCCTAAGATGCACCTCCGTTCTTATGTAAGGAAGATCCAGCCTTACACAGCAGACAAGAACTTATGGATCCACTTCTTCCAGGAGAGTCTTTCAGGGACTCATCTCGAATGGTTCTATCAGCTGGATGGAACCAATATTCGTAACTGGGAGGATTTGGCCACTGCTTTTTACAAGCAGTATCAATATAATTCCGACCTCGCTCCTACGCGTACCCAACTCCAGGGTATGTCGCTAGGATCGGGAGAAGGTTTTAAGGAGTACGCACAGAAATGGAGAGATCTGGCTGGCAGGGTGCAGCCACCGTTGACGGATCGTGAACTAGTGGACATGTTCTTGGGGACCCTATCTGGTCCATTCTTCAACCATCTCATTGGTAATTCCTCTGTTGGGTTTACTAACCTGATCTTGACTGGTGAAAGGATCGAAGCTGGTATAAAATAGGGAAAGATACAGAAGGGTGCATCCTCAAGTTCTAAAAAGAAGCCCTTCAAGAAGGAGGCCAGTGCTGTGTACGGTCCCAGGAGACAGAACAAACCAGAACGCCACCAAGCTGTTAACGCGGTAGTAATTTCTAAGCCTGCTGCCGATCCTCAGCAATACAACCAGCCAAGAGCTGAGAGGCCCAAAAGGCAGTATACTAGGCTCAGCATGACTCTCTCTCAGATCCGGCCGCAACTGCTGTCAACCAGCCTGGTAACTGTCAAGGAAACTCCGAAGATGGTAAACACAGCATCTCCAAAGTACAACCCCAACTCCCGTTGCGCTTATCACTCTGATAGCCCGGGACATTCTACTGATGATTGTTGGGTGTTGTACCCCAAAATTTGTCCTCCCATAATCTCCAAAGTTTTGACAAGAATCATCCACAATTGGTTCAAGTTTACTCAAGGGCCACACAGTCAAACCATCCTCCTAAGCCAGTCAAACTAGGGTTTTGGTTCTTGCAAGGAAGTTGAAGTTTTCAAGGGCTCAATCAAGTCTCCTATGCTCATACACATTGTCAAGTACCTACATGTCAAGTTTCAAGGCTAACAAGGTCAAGTTGCACAGTCAAAAACCCTAATTGCTCAACAGTCAACTGTAGGGGCAAAATGGTCATTTGGCAGTCAAAAGTCAAAATTTTTGGTCAACGTCTTATTTTGAAGCCACAAACATCATTTGATCAATGCTTGATCATGATTCTCAAAAGTATGGCTCAAAAAGTCTCAAGATGCAAAAGTTTCTATTTTTGGACAGCTGAAAAGTCAACTGTAACTTGACCAAGGCATAACTTTTTCATGGTTCATCAGAAAAATCCCATCCAATGCTCATCTTGAAGGGGGAGACATTTCCTACAAATCATCTTCACACTCCAAGTCCAAGAGATGCTCTCACAAAAAGTTATCAATTTCAACATTATAGGTCATTTTCAAAAGTCAACAAAAAGGGACTTTAAGTCAAAGACCATGACTTGAGATTGGTAAATCAAAATGACATGGGACAAAAGACATTGGTTAGAGGACTTCAAGACCTTTCCAAAATGTCCAAGAACATGATCAAAGCTTAAAAATTGAGCAAGATATGCATTGGAGAAGTTGGGAAATTTTTGTGAAATGGCCAAAATCATTTATCCTTGAAACTTCATTTTTGACAAAAGGGGCCCACCTTTTCCACTTGAATTAGCTTGGCCATGCTTCCTACGTGTCCCACCTTTTATTTCAAATTTTTAAATTAATTTTTTCATTTTTTATTGATTTTATTGGATTTAATTAATTTTAAATCTTTTAAAATCAAAAGAAAATCAAAAGGGTTAATTAAGGAGGATATCTGACTTTGATGGACCTTGAATCACCATTATGCATATGCCAAATTCGTGCAAGAGGCCAAATGGAGCAAGAATTCAAAAAATGGTTCAAAAATGGAAGTTTGTTAATGGAGGTTTATGGAGAATCTTGAACATGAAGGCAAGGCATTATGAGGCCACAATTCCTATCAATACATGTTACATAATGCATATGCAAGTGATCAGACACAACATTGAGACCTAAGCTGCGCCCCAACACTCAGAACAAACTTACATTTTTGCCAAGAATTTTCAAAATTGAAAACTGCCTTAGAGCATTTGTTGAGCCCCCATTCTGATCCAAACACCTTCCTGAGGTCCCAAGGAAATCTAGCAATCAAAACCACACTCAAACGTGCAAAGAACCAGTCCCACAAAGCTACACGGTTTGTTCTTTTTTTCAGAAATGCATAGCACGTTTCATCCATTTTCATTGATTTTTATTGCTTGATTTGTACTAATAAGAGTTCTCTGAAGCTTTTGGTGCCTTCCAATTGAGTTATAGGCATCTAAATCCGAATCTACCATGAACAAAAGCTAGGGTTCCTGAAACTTAAAATTGGGGCTTTAGATATATGCTAAAATTGGACTCTAAAACCAGTAGGAACAGGATCGTGGCAACATGAGGATTCCAAATCAATGGTCGCGCCCAATTTATGATTGAACACGGCCTATTCGCTATTTTCAAAAAGCTTGTGTTTTGGGGGGGTTCAAAACCCCCTCTATCCCTTTTTTACAGGTCCATTCGGAGAAGACGATTGTGTGGCATGGCGTGAGTGGCTGGTTTGAATCCAGTGCCCTTTTTTTTTATAACACTAATGCCAACTTTATTTTATATTATTTGTTTCTTATCTTATATACAAAGCGCGTTGGTAGTTCAATTGGTTAAGGCATTGGCTGGTAAACACTGGGACCTGGGTTTGAATCCCAGGTCCCCTCACATTACTTCTATTATTTTGTTTAACTCATTCCCATGCAGTTTCCATCCTAATGACCACCATACATCCAACGCCTCTGCTTGCCATGTGTCCCTGATGACCCATCCAGTGGCCAAGAACCAAGAGTCCATGGAATACTCCAGTCAACGCGTAGGCATGTGATTCAAAAAGTCAGAAAAAGGCCTCATTCAAATGGGCCTGATTCATCAAAACCACCTCCTCAATTGGGGTCAACACCCCCCACAGTTTGCATTTTTATTTCCTTTCTTTTCATTCTTTTTTTTTATTTTGTTTTTTTTATTATTCCTAATTAATTTATCAAAACAATTTTCATAAATCAAAAAAAAATCAGAAAATCATAAAAAATAAAAAAAATATGTTTTATTTTAATTTAATTCATCAACATTTCATTTTTTTTGTAAATAAATTCAATCATTAATTTAGTTTTAATTTTAAGTTGTTAACTTTAATGTTTTTCTTCTCAATAACTAAAAAATATAAAAAATAGGTCTTTAGCACATTTTTATCTTTTTTTAATTAAATATTTTTATTTTCTTATTATAATTATTATTAACCATTAATTAATTTTGTAAATACTTGTAATTAATCAACTAGGTTTAAATTAGGTTTAACTTTAGACAATTTTCTTTAATAAATTAAAAAATAATTAGAATTAGAATTATTTAACTTTTAAATTCCAATTTAATTTTCTTTAATGTCATAAATACAAAAATACATTAAAAAAAATAAGCCCTTTCCTTTATTTAATTTAATTAATTTAATAATTTCATTTTTAATTTCTTTAAAGGGTCCAACGCCCTCGCATTCGATTATATTTTCTTTTCGCGCGTTTATTTTATTTCTTTTTTTTATGAATGTAATGTATTTGCCCCAAAGCCCTGTAATAGTTAATTAGGCATTTACTTTCTGCACTTTATTTTAAATCGAGTTTTGTATTAATTTGGCGATGTAGACCCGCGCCTTTGTAATAGCGTAGGACCTTTATCTTTTCCGCACTTTAAATTCCCGCACCTTTAAACTGTTAACAATCACATGAAAGAATGAATGCCCAATAATAAAATCAAAACGTAGATCACCAATGTATGACAAGACAAAGAATAACTGAAAATGACACACAATTCACACACCACTCCTAGGGTGCGCCTCACTGTTGCCTTGCCCCTCGAAACGTGGTCATCGAGTATAGGACGCCTTAGTAAGTCCTTATGTCCATGAACATGGCATAAGGGTAGCTTCTAAGGTATCCTACTGTTTCTCTGGTGATCACATTGTTGCCTTGCCCCTCGGAACGTGGTCGTCGAGTATAGGATGTCTTAGTGAGTCCTTATGTTCCATTGATCTAGTTGCCTCGAAACGGTTGCCTCGAAACAAGTTGCCTCGGAATAAAAAGATCAATGGCATAAGGGTAGCTTCTAAGGTATCTTACTATTGCCCGGTGACCATACTGTCCCTAACCCTCGAATTGACCCGAACACCTCCAATGGTGGTGCTACCTACCTCTCAATGGTGGGACGGCACTACTTTAAGGACATTTACACAGACGAATTCCTTAGGGTAGGTAGAGAACTCGTAGATACTTGCTCTAATTTCAAAACAAAAATCAAAAAACTCTTTTCACACCGACACTTTCAAAAAGCTTTCAAAAGCAACTTTTCAAACACTCTTGAGGACTGATACAAGAGTCGAACTAAAATTTTCAAAGAAACTTTTTAAAACCCACAGTTGAAAAGCAAACAAACAATTTTGAAAACACAAATGAGCAAGTATCTAAGAGCCCGTGGATAACCATGGATATAAAGGGTGCTAACACCTTCCCTTTCTATAAATCTACCTCCCGAACCGAGAGCAATCTCTATAAGGAATTTTTCTGTGCTTTTGTCCTTTCCATTTGGAGAAAATAAAAGACGGTGGCGACTCTTGCTTCCGCGACATTTCGCGAACCAGCGTTAAACAGTCAGTTCCAGATCCACCGATCACATTGTGCCCTAAGAAATAAGGTTCAGGACCTTATTGATGCCAAGGAAATACAGTTCGAGGCGCCCGAAAGGCCAAATGTTGTGACCGCTCCCATGCCCCAGCATGGAGTGAATGCTGTTGAGGAGGATCTGTATGTAGCTTCTGTGGATGATGTTGCTACTCCGCTGTTAACCGTGAAGAGGAACCTGTTGCTAGCCGGTTTATTTCCGGGATGCAGCAAAGGTTTCCATTTATGTGCTGATTCACCTGCTGGTTGTCCTTTGCTGAAATCAGGCGTCCAAAACCTGATAGATAGCAAAGAGATCTTGTTCAAGAAGATTGTTATTCCTGCTGTTCCTGCTGCCCCTATTGAAGAAGTTTCAATTGTTACCATTTTCAACCACCCTTCCAAGGCTCCTTCAAAGAAGCCTATCAAAATTATGCCTGTTCACAAGATTGCTCCTATAACCTTTACTGTTCCAGGGCCCATCCCCTACAAGTCTGATAAAGCTGTCCCATGGCACTATGGGGCAGATGTTTATGTTCTGGGAGTGAAAGAGTTCAATACTAGTACCGGTGTCACCAACATCACCGGGCCTGCTAAGGTCACTCGTAATGGAAGACTGTTCTCACCAGACATTGCACCTCCAGCCATTCAGAGGCCCCTTGTCATCACACCTGCCATTGTGCCTGTTTCCCCCCCTGATCAAATTTCTACCCCTGCTGCCGAGTCATCTGACGCTCAGGGCAAGGGGATTGCTACTGATGTGCCTGCCCAGACGGAGGCACCGAAGACCACTATTGAGGCTTCCAAGCAAGAGATGGAAGAGATCCTCAAAATTATCAAGAAGAGTGATTTCAACGTCGTTGAACAGCTGGGGCACACCCCCCTCTAAAATCTCCATGCTATCACTGTTGCTGTGTTCAGAGGCCCATGCCAAGGCCCTGATTGCGTTCCTGAAGACGGCCCACGTGCCCTAAGAAACGTCTGTTGATCAATTCACCGACTGTGTGGCCAACTTAATCGCTGATAATGGTCTGGGTTTCTATGATGCTGATCTGACGGCTAAGGGGAAGAACCATCATGATGCCCTGCATGTCTTCATTGAATGCAGGGGCACTACTCTTGCTCATGTGCTGGTTGACACTGGCTCTTCGCTAAACGTGCTACCCAAGAAAGCTCTAGACAGGCTGGACTGTGAGGGTTTAGAGCTCAAACCAAGTAACATTGTTGTCCGGGCCTTTGACGGGTCCAAAAGGATGGTACATGGTGAGGTTGACATCCCAATCAGGGTTGGTTCACAGGTATTTGACTCAAAATTCTATGTGATGGATATCCGTCCATCCTATTCTTGTTTGTTGGGTCGCCCATGGATCCACAAGGCTGGAGTTGTGACTTCAACATTGCATCAGAAGCTCAAATACCCGGTCAGGGGGAAGATTGTAACAGTGCAAGGGGAAGAGGAATACATGGTCAGCCACCTCAACTCCTTCAGGTACGTAGAAATGGATGGGGAGTTCATTGAGACCCCCTTTCAACACTTCGAAGAGGTGCCTCAGACATTGGCAGCAGCAGAGACAGTGACTGCAGAAGACTCTCCTTTGAAGATGGCTTCCTTGAAGGATGCCCGGGCTGTGATTGAGAAGGGTGAGTGCGCAAACTAGGGCAGGCTTCCTGATTTTACTCCAAAGACTGACAAATTTGGCTTGGGTTTCACTGCAGAAGCTCAGAAGGCTGTGCGCAAGGCAAGGATTGGAAGACCTCCTGTGTTCATCACCAACCCGGGAGTGAATGCTATTGAGGACGAAGCAGACGAATCTGAATTCGACAGCTGGATCTACCCGACAACCAACGGTGGACCTAGAAACTGGACTGCAAGAGACTTTATACCTATTACTTTTGTCACCCAGTAATGAACTTCTTTGTTTTGAATTTGTAACGAACAATATTACTAAACTCTATGGCCCGGTGTCCTACCCGGGGCACCGTGGCTTCATTTGTGAGGGCTTTTGTGTGTCACTTCCATATATCATGAATAAAAGCATTGGACGTTTTTTACATTTTCAAATCTTGCACTCCCTTTCTTTCTTTATATATTGCAAAACAACTATATTTACACACACTCACTTATACAGGTTCCAATCCACTCTGGATCTCACTGGTAACAACTCTGCTACCGCCAGTTATGACTTCGAAAATCCGATCAACTTAGCCGAAGACGAAGGTGAAGATGATTGCGAAGTACCTGGTGAGCTTGCAAGACTGCTACTCCAGGAAGAGAGGGCCATCCAGCCACATGAAGAGCCAGTGGAAACGGTAAATCTGGGTACTGAGACAGACAGAGAGGAAGTCAAGATTGGTGCCAATCTAGAGCTCAGTGTGAAACAACGGTTGATCCAGATGTTGCGTGACTATGTGGAAATCTTTGCCTGGTCTAATGAAGACATGCCTGGGTTGGATACCGACATTGTGGTCCATCATTTGCCTACCAATGAAGACTGCCCTCCGGTAAAACAGAAGGTCCGCCGTATGCATCTAGAGATGTCCGAGAAGATCAAAGCTGGGGTTATGAAGCAATTTGATGCCGGGTTTCTAGCAGTGACTTCTTACCCTCAGTGGGTTGCTAACGTGGTTCCAGTGCCGAAGAAGGATGGTAAGGTCCGAATGTGTGTCGACTACAGGGATTTGAACAGGGCAAGCCCTAAGGATGATTTCCCTCTACCTCACATCGACGTTCTAGTTGACAACACTGCTCAAAACAAGGTGTTCTCCTTCATGGACAGCTTTTCAGGTTATAATCAGATCAAAATGGCTCCTGAAGACATGGAGAAGACCACTTTTGTTACTCAGTGGGGCACCTTTTGCTACAAGGTCATGCCATTTGGGTTGAAAAATGCTGGGGCAACCTACCAACGTGCCATGGTTGCTTTGTTTCATGACATGATCCATCATGAAATCGAAGTATACGTCGACGATATGATTGCAAGGTCTCAAACTGAGGAGGAACACCTTGACCATCTACAGAAACTGTTTGACCGTCTGAAGTTGTACAAACTGAGGTTGAACCCGAACAAGTGCACCTTCGGAGTAAGATCTGGAAAGTTGCTAGGCTTCATCGTGAGCGACAAAGGTATTTAAGTGGACCCTGCCAAGGTTAAAGCCATACAAGAGATGCCAGCTCCCAAGACAGAGAAAGAAGTCAGAGGCTTTCTAGGACGTCTGAATTACATTGTTCGATTCATCTCGCACCTAACTGCTACCTGTGAACCAATCTTTAAGCTGCTGAAGAAAGATCAAGTAGTACGTTGGAATGATGAATGTCAGGCCTCTTTCGACAGAATCAAAGAGTATCTCCAAGAACCACCCATTCTTATGCCACCGGTTGAAGGGAGACCTCTAATACTATACTTGACAATACTTGACAACTCAATGGGGTGTGTGCTGGGGCAGCATGACGAGTCTGGCCGAAAAGAGCACGCCATTTATTACCTTAGCAAAAAGTTTACCGATTGTGAGACCCGATACTCACTGCTCGAGGAAACTTGCTGCACTTTGGTATGGGCTGTTCGCCGGCTGAGACAGTATATGCTGACTCACACTACTCTGTTAATTTCAAAAATGAATCCAATCAAGTACATATTCGAAAAGCCTGCTCTGTCTGGAAGAATAGCAAGATGGCAGATGATCTTGACAGAATACGACATCCAGTACACAACTCAGAAACAATCAAAGGAATTGTATTAGCAGACCATTTGGCACACCAGGCAGTAGACGACTACCAGTCAATGAACTTTGAATTTCCTGACGAGAGCATCATGGTAGTGACTGATTGTGAAGTACCTGGACCGGATGAAGGACCTGAGGAAGGATCCAGATGGTCTATGCACTTTGACGGAGCCTCCAATTCTTTGGGCAACGGTATCGGCACTGTGATCATATCCCCTAAAGGCACTCATACTCCACTCACTGCCCGACTATGTTTCAACTGCACCAATAACATGGCGGAGTATGAGGCGTGTATCATGGGTCTTCAAGCTGCAATTGACTTAAGGATCAAGTTTCTGAGTGTCTTCGGAGATTCCGCTCTCGTGATCAATCAGATCAAAGGCGAGTGGGATACGAAACACCCAAACCTTATTCCTTACAAAGAGTGTGTGTTGACATTGATCCCCCATTTCACAGAGATAACTTTTGAACACTTCCCGAGAGAGGAGAATCAGTTGGCGGACGCGTTGGCTACGATGTCTTCTATGTTCAAAGTCAAATGGGACAATGAGGCTCCCCGGATCATTATCTGGAAACTGGATGAACCTGCATATTGCTGTGATCTCGAGACTGAGGAGGTAACTGAAAAACCTTGGTATCATGAAGTGAAGAGGTACTTGGAAGCTCAAGAATACCCTGAAGGTGCATCCATCAATGACAAAAAGTTTCTGAGAAGGTTCGCAGCGAAGTTCTTCCTCAGCAATGGCATTCTATACAAGCGAAACCATGATTCAACCTTACTGCGTTGTGTGGATAAGACTGAAGCAGAAAAGATCATGGCAGAACTGCATGAAGGTACCTTCGGAACACATTCCAGTGGACACACCATGGCAAAGAAAATCCTTCGGGCAGGATATTTCTGGTCCACAATGGAAGCTGACTGTTACCGACATTCCCGGACATGTCATAAGTGCCAGATATATGCAGATAAGGTGCACGTTCCTCCGGTTCCTCTGAACGTCTTGACGGCACCTTGGCCTTTTGCAATGTGGGGCATTGATATGATCGGCGAGATCAGACCTACAGCATCCAACGGGCATCGCTTCATCCTGGTTGCAATTGATTACTTTACGAAGTAGGTTGAAGCAGCTTCCTATGCCACTGTAACCAAGAACGTCGTGGCACGGTTCATTCGGCATAACCTGATATGTCGATACGGCGTCCCAGAAAGGATCATTACGGACAATGGCACCAATCTTAACAACAAGATGATCACTGAGCTCTGCGAGCAATTCAAGATACAGCACCACAACTCTTCTCCTTATCGTCCGAAGATGAATGGGGTTGTCGAAGCAGCTAATAAGAATATCAAGAAAATTGTGCAAAAGATGACAGTGACCTACAAAGATTGGCACGAGATGTTACCGTTTGCTCTTCATGGGTATCGTACCTCAGCAAGGACGTCAACCGGGGCAACACCCTTTTCCTTGGTCTATGGAATGGAGGCAGTCTTGCCTATTGAAGTCCAGATACCCTCTCTCCGGATAATGAAGGATGCAGGCTTGAGCGAAGATGACTGGATTCAGACTCGACTTGATCAGTTAAACCTAATTGATGAAAAACGACTCACTGCTATTTGTCATGGTCAAACGTATCAAAAACGGATGATCAGGGCATTTAACAAGAAAGTCAGTCCACAAGAGTATCAAGTTGGGGACCTGGTAATCAAGTGCATCATTCTTCCTCAAAGTGATCCCAGGGGCAAATGGACCCCCACATACGAAGGGCCATTTGTGGTTAAACATGTCTTCTCAGGAGGAGCCATGATTCTAACCACCATGGATGGTGACGACCTTCCTCACCCCGCCAATGCAGACATAGTAAAAAGATACTACGCATGATAAAAGACCCGCTAGGTTGACATATCTAGGCAAAAATAAGGGCTTCCCGGCGAACCAAATGGGTTCGGGCAAAAATAAGGGATGTAATGAAAAAAATCTGTACACCCGGCAAGTCGAAAACCTGAAAAGGCGGCTTGGGCAAAAATGGGTATCCCGATGGACTGAAAACCCGAAAGAGCGGTCCAGGCAAAAGTTAGGGATTAAAGCGTAATACTATGTCTCATTGGATCACCTTGCATCCAGAATCCGGTATCAACTACCAAGTTCAAACGGCAGCAATCAATCAGCTTCATCTTCAACTGAGCAGCAAAGTGATGAGACGCTTGAAGACATAAAGGCGATAGCAGAGTTGAAACCCAGTGGGACTTTTCACATAGCTGTTTTGTTTTCCTTTGTACAAATTGTGTTGTTCGGCGGCGTTCTCTTACTAGGACGTCAGCCTCTTGTACATAAACGCCTATTTACAGGCCAATTCAAAAATCAATACAAATTCACTTTTCAGACCAATTGCCAATTGTTTTTCCTTTTTCTGTTTTGTTTTGTAAAGAACGTCCAATGTTCAATTTTTGATATATGCATTTGACACTAATTGCTAACTCATAAATACTTGCATGCCAAACAAAGGAATAATTACAGGTGACATCAGAAACAGGGGCAATAATGAGTTGTCTAAGCGATCTAGTTGCTTTGTCCACCAAGGTACCAAGGTAGATTCGACTGAAGAATGTAACCAAGATACCTTCACTCCCCGCAGAGTAAGACCAGATTTCAGCAATACTCTCCTCCGAGCAGAGTTGGTCCCCCCATCAGCCCTGAAAAGGCACAGTATCTCCAGCAAGCCAGCAATACTCTCCCCAAGCAGAGTTAGCCTACAGCCAACCTTATGGAAGTTGGGCGTCCCCAGAAGATCTCAATATTCCCCAGCGGAGTATACAGATGTTCCTGAGCAAGCATCCCCGGCAGTCTTGATCTAAGATTGTTCCCCGGCGGAATACCAGACACCCTTGTGGAGCCACTCCCCAATACAGTTTAAAAAGTCTCCCCAGGAAAGTTGAACCATCTCCCCAGTAGGAAGTTTATCCCCAGTAGATTCTGGAAGCTTATCACCTGCAAAGTACGAACGCGTCTCCCAAACTTTTTTTTTTATTATTCAAAGGTTATTCTCCACCAGAGCTTATAACTGGGTTATCCTCAGCCAAAAACCGCGGGAAGATCGTCCTCGGCGAAGTTCTTCCTATCCGCCAGCGGAGTTCACCAAATCTTCCAACATAACATATCAACGGTATCCCCAGCGGAGTTATCATCAAACCTCAGCGAAGTATCTCTCTCCATAGAGTATCCCCCGCAGAGTAATCTCCTTAACAAGTTTATTCCCCGACGGAGTCATCTTCTCCTACCGGTCTATTCTTGCAACCATCATCCCCAGCGGAAACGAAGAACTTCACTCTTTAACATCAGCCCAGGATTCAGCTTCCCGGCATCCATCAAGGATTTATTTTCCTAGACGAAAACACATTCATAAACATACCACATTTTCATACACAATGCATGCACATACGCATCATATCACACAATCTCATTTATTCTTGAGGACATCATGACATCATGCTTTTCATACATCATGACATTGCATACAACTGATGTTTTGCCTTTTCAGTAAAAAGATCAATCCAAAGATAATTACTGTCAACTGTCGCAATTCCAGATTCGCTACCTGTAACCAGCCAGGGAAAATCTGTTGACGACTATTTCCAGATTCGATTCCTGTATCCAGCCAGGGCACGTCTGAAGAGTTTGAAGATTCGATTCCTGTAACCAGCCAGGGCAAATCTGTTGACGACTATTTCCAGATTCGATTCCTGTATCCAGCCAGGGCACGTCTGAAGAGTTTCCAGATTCGATTCCTGTATCCTTCCAGGGCACGTCTGAAGAGTTTGAAGATTCGATTCCTGTATCCATCCAGGGCGTATCTGTTGACGACTATTTCCGGACTCGATTCCTGTATCCTGCCAGGGCACGTCTGAAGAGTTTGAAGATCCGATTCCTGTATCCAGCCAGGGCGTATCTGTTGACGACTAATTCCAGATTCGATTCCTGTATCTAGCCAGGGCACATCTGAAGAGTTTGAAGATTCGATTCCTGTATCCAGCCAGGGCATATCTGTTGACGACTATTTCCAGATTCGATTCCTGTATCCAGCCAGGGCACGTCTGAAGAGTTTGAAGATTCGATTCCTGTATCCAGCCAGGGCATATCTGTTGATGACTATTTCCAGATTCGATTCCTGTATCCAGCCAGGGCATATCTGTTGACGACTATTTCCAGATTCGATTCCTGTATCCAACCAGGGCACGTCTGAAGAGTTTGAAGATTCGATTCCTGTATCCAGCCAGGGCATATCTGTTGATGACTATTTCCAGATTCGATTCCTGTATCCAGCCAGGGCACGTCTGAAGAGTTTGAAGATTCGATTCCTGTATCCAGCCAGGGCATATCTGTTGACGACTATTTCCAGATTCGATTCCTGTATCCAGCCAGGGTACGTCTGAAGAGTTTGAAGATTCGATTCCTGTATCCAGCCAGGGCATATCTGTTGACGACTATTTCCAGATTCGATTCCTGTATCCAGCCAGGGCACGTCTGAAGAGTTTGAAGATTCGATTCCTGTATCCAGCCAGGGCATATCTATTGACGACTATTTCCAGATTCGATTCCTGTATCCAGCCAGGGCACGTCTGAAGAGTTTGAAGATTTGATTCCTGTATCCAGCCAGGGCATATCTGTTGACGACTATTTCCAGATTCGATTCCTGTATCCAGCCAGGGCACGTCTGAAGAGTTTGAAGATTCGATTCCTGTATCCAGCCAGGGCATATCTGTTGACGACTATTTCCAAATTCGATTCCTGTATCCAGCTAGGACACGTCTGAAGAGTTTGAAGATTCGATTCCTGTATCCAGCCAGGGCATATCTGTTGACGACTATTTCCATATTTGATTCCTGTATCCAGCCAGGGCACGTCTGAAGAGTATGAAGATTCAATTCCTGTAGCCAGCCAGGGCATATCTGTTGACGACTATTTCCAGATTCGATTCCTGTATCCAGCCAGGGCACGTCTGAAGAGTTTGAAGATTCGATTCCTGTATCCAGCCAGGGCATATCTGTTGACGACTAATTCCAGATTCGATTCCTGTAACCAGCCAGGGCATATCTGTGACCAACCAATTGTAGATTCGATACCTGTATCCAGCCAGGGCATGTCTGCATGAAGAGTTTGAAGATCAACCCCTGCAACAGGCCAGGTAATTATCTTTCTTTCTCAGGTACGCAAGTTCTCGCTAAGGAATCTCTTACGCGATCGACACCTAGATGGCATCTATAAGCCCATCCACTTACCAACATTTCCAAATGGCATCTATAAGCCCATTTCCGACAAGGTTCTGTCACATCTCCAGATGGCATCTATAAGCCCATCCTCCTATCCACCATCTCTCCAAATGGCATCTGTAAGCCCATTCCCGCTATCACACTGCTGATACTCAACTATGTGAGTGCAAATTTCTGGGCACTCTAGTGTTCAATCATCTTCCACCCTCGGATCACGAAAGGCATACAAGCCGATCTAAATCCTCAGGTCTAAGAAGATTGAACAGGGGCAACTGTTGTACCCCAAAATTTTCCCTCCCATATTCTTCAAGATTTGACAAGCATCACCTCAAATGGTTCAAAGTCTACTCAAGGGCTATACACAGTCAACCACTCTCTTAAGCCAGTCAAATTAGGGTTTTGGTTCTTGCAAGGAAGTTGAGGTTTTCAAGGGCTCAATCAAGTCCCATATGCTCATACACATTGTCAAGCACCTACATGTCAAGTTTCAAGGCTCACAAGGTCAAGTTGCACAGTCAAAAACCCTAATTGCTTCACAATCAACTGCAGGGGCAAAATGGTCATTTGGCAGTCAAAAGTCAAAAATTTTGGTCAACATCTTATTTTGAAGCCACAATCATCATTTGATCAAGTCTTGATCATGATTCCACAAGAATGGCTCAAAAATCATCAAGGTGTCAAAAGTTTCTATTTTTGGACAGCTGAAAAGTCAACTGTAACTCGACCAAGGAATAACTTTTTCATGGTTCATCAGAAAAATCCCATCCAATGCTCATCTTGAAGGGGAAGACATTTCCTACAACTCATCTTCACATTCCAAATCCAAGAAATGCTCTCACAAAAAGTTATCAATTTCAACATTATAGGTCATTTTTAAAAGTCAACAAAAAGGCACTTTAAGTCAAAGACCATAACTTGAGATTGGTAAATCAAAATGACATGGGACCAAAGGCATTGGTTAGAGGACTTCAAGACCTTTCCAAAATGTCCAAGAACATGTTCATAGCTTCAAAATTGAGCAAGATATGCATTGGAGAACTTGGGAAATTTTTGTGAAATGGCCAAAGTCAACTATCCTTGAAACTTCATTTTTGACAAAAAGGGCCCACTTTTTCCACTTGGTTCAGCTTGGCCATACCTCCCACGTGTCCCACAATTTATCTCAAGATTAAAAATTAATTTTTCCATTTTTATTTAATTTTATTTGATTTAATTCATTTTAAATCTTTAAAATTCAAATGAAAATCAAGAAAATTAATGGAAGGATATTTTGTGGCTTGAATAGCTTTGATACACCATGAAGTACATTCCAAATTCGTGCAAGACCTATTTCAAGCATAGAAATTCAAATTTTGACAAAAATGGCAAGTTGTTTTAATGGTGTTCATGGCAAAATCAAAACTTCATGGCAAAGGCTTAAATGACCATTATTCTGATTGATACTCATTACAAAACCATATATGCACTCCTCTCACACAAAAAGAAGAACCTAGAAACCTCTGAAGCGGCAACCCTAGTTCTCTCAAAAATTTTCCAAAGTTGACAAATTCGAATCTGTTCTTCTAGCAAATTTCAAAGAGTGTTAGGCATCCAATCGTGTTCCTGGCCATAGCAGCAATCATTTCCAACCCTTACACGAAGCCAAATCATCCCAGATCGTGCCCTCTAGCTCTCTTTGGTTTGTCAAATTTATTGAATTCTTTTTTTATATTTCATGCATCATTAACTGTTTTTGATGGCTTGTGTGAACTCAGAACACTCATTAGAATGCATTTGACGCATAACATGCAAGTTTTAACGCAGGAGTAAGGACTTGCCATTGTTGGGGCCGTTTTGGTTATCTTCTTCGAAACTCCCTGTACAGTCGTTTTCAGGCCAAAATAATGGCACCATTGAATCCGCAGGGGTCGAATTAGGGTGACTAGGTCCTTCTTTTTCTTTGATTTTCCCTATTTTGCAGGATCAGCCATGGTGCTCGTCGGAGAAGACGACCGGAGCTAGGGCTCCAGCGTCGTTGACTGTTGAAGACTCAGGCGTGGCTGGCGTGGCACGATAGCTCAATCTGATTCGCTTCCATGTTATACCTGGGCCCTACGCGTGTTGACTGTGTTTAAAATTTAAACATGCCACGTTTTCGTTTTTAACCATTTGATTGCAGAATAGTGACACCAAAGACAGATGGCTCAGATGGCAACGCGTTAGTGGATTTCTCCAGAGGGCACGAGTTCGAATCCTGGTCCTGGCATTTTTCTTTACCTTTTCCATAATTAACATGCTTTCTATGTTTTCTTTTTTAATATTTTTATCCTAATTTAGTTTATCTTTAAATAATTTTCTCATGCATTTAAAAAATCACAAAAATATTTTCCTTTTGCATTTTAATCAGAAAAATGTTTATTTAATTTTTGACATTAAAATTAATATTTTTGCATGCATATTTTAATTAATTGTTAAATAATCATTAAATTGACTTTTAATTGCTTTTAATTATCAAAATTGATCCAAAAAATACCAAAAAAATTATTCTATCATTAAATTAACATAACTAACTTTTTTTCATAAAAAATCCAAAAAGAATTAACATCATTATTATTATTATTATTATTTTATTTTGTAAATAAACAATAATTGAATTAGTTTTAATTAGGCCATTTTAACTTTTTTTTTAAATAATTAAAATAGATTTAGAATTAGGTTAACTTAGAATTTTATTTCTTTTTATTTTGTTTCATAAAAAACATAAAAACACAAAAATATTTTCTTTTAATAAATTAATTAATTAATTTAACGATTAGTTTTTAATTTCATTTAATTCAAAAAAGACCAAAAAAAATCAATTTCTTTTCTTAAAAGGGTCAACACCCTTAAGACATTCCCGATTCTTTCTTTCGCGCGCATTTCAGTTTTAATTCCTTATTTCTGATTATTATGTAACTTCCTCCGGATGTAATAGTAAATAGGTTTTTACTGCTTTATTATTTCCCGTACTCATTTACCAAAAATCGGGGCTTTATATTTTTTGGCGATGTATAGACCCGCGCCTTGTAATAGCGTAGGATTTATGTTTCCGCAATTTACTTTCTGCACCCCCTAACTGATAAATGCATGAAAGAATGTATGGTAAATAAAAACAACTCGTAGCTCACTAATTACAAAGACAAACATAACATGAAAACAACACACAATACACACACCACTTCTAGGGTACGCCTCACTCGTTGCCTTCGAAACGTGGTCATCAAGTATAGGACGTCTTAGAGGTCTCTCTTATGTCCAAGATCCAGTTGCCTCGAAATAGTTGCCTCGAAACGGTTGCCTCGGATTAAAAAGGATCTAGGACATTAGGGTTGCTTCTAAGGTGTCCTAACTATTGCTTCGGTGACCACACTGTCCCGATAATCGAATTGACCCGAACAACTCCAACGATGGTGCTACCTACCTCTCAATGGTGGGATAGCACTATCTAAAGGACACTTACACAGCTTAATTCCTTAGGGTAGGTAGATGAATCATGGGTACTTGCTCTTTTCAAAAACAAACAAAATACTTTTCACACCTTACACTTTTAAAAAGCTTTCAAAACAAATTTTTCAAACACTCTTGAGGACTGATACAAGAGTCATTCAGAAATCTTTCAAAGAAACTTTTTCAAACCCACTCACATTTGAATAGCAAACATTTTGAAAACATAAGAGCAAGTACCTAAGAGCCCATGGATAACCATGGATAGAAAGGGTGCTAACACCTTCCCTTTCTATAAATCTACCTCCCGAACCGAGAAACATTCTCATAAGGAATTTTGCTGTGCTTTTGTCCTTTCCATGTTGGAGAAAATAAAAGACAGTGGAGGCTCTTGCTTACCGCGACATTTCACGAAACCAGCTAAAAACAGTCAGTTCTATTCCCATCGATCACACTTGGTATATGGCATGGATGTCGTCTTGCCCATTGAAGTTCAGATACCCTCTCTTCGGATTATGAAGGATGCAGGTTTAAGCAAAGATGACTGGATCTAGACCCGGCTTGATCAGCTGAACTTAATTGACGAAAAGAGGCTTACAACTATTTGTCATGGTCAAATGTATCAAAAGCGGATGATCAAGGAATTTAACAAAAAGGTCAGACGACAAGAGTATCAAGTTGGGGATCTGGTGATCAAGCGCATCATCCTGCCTCAAGGTGATCCCAGGGGCAAATGGACCCCTACTTACGAAGGGTCATTTGTGGTTAAGAACATTTTCTCGGGAGGAGCTATGATTCTAACCACCATGGATGGTGACGACATTCCTCACCCCGTTAATGCAGACATAATAAAAAGATACTACGCCTAATCAAAGACCCGCTAGGTCGACTGGCCTAGGCAAAAATAAGGGATTCCCGGCGAACCAAAAGGGTTCAGGAAAAAATAAGGGATGAAAATAAAAAAAATCTGTACACCCGGCAAGTCGAAAACCTGAAAAGGCAGCTTGGGAAAAAAAGGGTATCCCGGTGGACTGAAACCCCGAAAGGGCGGTCCAGGCAAAAATTAGGGATTAAAGCGTAACACTATGTCTCATTGGATCACCTTGCAACCAGACTTCGGTATCAACTATCAAGCTCAGACGACACTAATCAATCTGATCTACCTTCAACCAAGTAGCGAAGTGATGAGATGCTCGAGGACATAAAGGCAATAGCAGAGTTGGAACCTGTGATCGGTGGATCTGGAACTGACTGTTTTAAAGCTGGTTTCGCAAAATGTCGCGGTAAGCAAGAGTCGCCACCGTCTTTTATTTTCTCCAACATGGAAAGGACAAAAGCACAGAAAAATTCCTTATTGAGATTAGTTCTCGGTTCGGGAGGTAGATTATAGAAAGGGAAGGTGTTAGCACCCTTTCTATCCATGGTTATCCATGGGCTCTTAGATACTCGCTCATTGTGTTTTCAAAAGGTTTGCTTTTCAATTGTGAGTGGGTTTTGAAAAAGTTTCGTTTGAAAAATTTCTAAGTGACTCTTGTATCTGTCCTCAAGAGTGTATGAAAAATTTGTTTGAAAGCTTTTAGAAAGTGTAGGTGTGAAAAGTATTTTGTTTGTTTTTTTGAAAAGAGCAAGTATCTATGAGAATCTACCTACCCTAAGGAATTCGTCTGTGTAAATGTCCTTAAGGTAGTGCCATCCCACCATTGAGAGGTAGGTAGCACCACCGTTGGAGGTGTTCGGGTTAATTCGAGGTTCAGGACATGGTGATCACCAGAGCAATGGGAAGACACCTTAGAAGCTACCCTTTTGTCAAAAATGAGATTTCAAGGATAAATGATTTTGGCCATTTCACAAAAATTTCCCAACTTCTCCAATGCATAACTTGCTCAATTTTTAAGCTTTGCTCATGTTCTTGGACATTTTAGAAAGGTCTTGAAGTCCTCTAAACAATGTCTTTGGTCCCATGTCATTTTGATTTACCAATCTCAAGTTATGGCCTTTGACTTAAAGTCCCTTTTTGTTGACTTTTGAAAATGACCTATAATGTTGAAATTGATAACTTTTTGTGAGAGCATTTCTTGGACTTGAAGTATGAAGATGAGTTGTAGGAAATGTCTTTCTCTTCAAAATGAGCTTTGGATGGAATTTTTCTGATGAACCATGTGAAAGTTATGCCCTGGTCAATTTCAGTTGACTTTTTCAGCTGTCCAAAAATAGAAACTTTTGTATCTTGATGATTTTTGAGCCAAGTTTTGAGAATCATGATCAAGCATTGATCAAATGATGTTTGTGGCTTCAAAATGATATGTTGACCAAAAATTTGAACTTTTGACTGTCAAATGACCATTTTGCCCCTACAGTTGACTGTAGTGCAATTAGGGTTTTTGACTGTGCAACTTTGTGCTGAAAGTCTTGAAACTTGACATGTAGGTGCTTGACAATGTTTATGTGCATGGGAGACTTGATTGAGGCCTTGAAAACTTCAGCTTCCTTGTGAGAACCAAAACCCTAGTTTGACTGGCTTCAGGAGGATGGTTGACTGTGTAGCCTTTGAGAAGACTTGAACCAATTGTGGATGATTCTTGTCAAAACTTTGAAGGTTATGGGAGGGCAAATTTTGGGGTACAACAGTTGCCCCTAATCAATCTTCTTAGACCTGAGGATGTAGATTGGCTGACGTGCCTTTCGTAATCCGAGGGTAGAAGATGATTGAACACTAGAGTGCCCAGAAATTTGCGCTCACATAGCAGCAGTGTGATGATGGAAATGGGCTTACCGATGCCATTTAGAGGTTGACGAATAGGATGATGGGCTTATAGATGCCATCTGGATGTTGATCGCGTAAGAGATTCTTTAGCGAGAACCTGCATGCCTGCAAAAGAAAAAATGAGTACCTGACACGTTGCAGGAGCTGGTTTTCAGATGCTTGGTATAGATGTGTCCTGATTGGTTACAGGAGCTGGATCTTTGAATTCTTCAGACGTGCCCTGGCGAGATACAGGAATCGAGTTTGGTAATGTTAGTCTTCAACGGATACACCCTGGCAAGATTCAGGTATCGGATCCTCGAACTCTTCAGACGTGCCCTGTCTAGATACAGGAATCGAGTCTGGTACTGTAGTCGTCAACAGATACTCCCTGGCAAGATTCAGGAATCGGATCTTCGAACTCTTCAGACGTGCCCTGTCTAGATACAGGAATCGAGTCTGGTACTGTAGTCGTCAACAGATACTCCCTGGCCAGATACAGGAATCGGATCTTCGAACTCTTCAGACGTGCCCTGTCTAGATACAGGAATCGAGTCTGGTACTGTAGTCGTCAACAGATACTCCCTGGCAAGATTCAGGAAACGGATCTTCGAACTCTTCAGACGTGCCCTGTCTAGATACAGGAATCGAGTCTGGTACTGTAGTCGTCAACAGATACTCCCTGGCAAGATTCAGGAAACGGATCTTCGAACTCTTCAGACGTGCCCTGTCTAGATACAGGAATCGAGTCTGGTACTGTAGTCGTCAACAGATACTCCCTGGCAAGATACAGGAATCGGATCTTCGAACTCTTCAGACGTGCCCTGTCTAGATACAGGAATCGAGTCTGGTACTGTAGTCGTCAACAGATACTCCCTGGCAAGATTCAGGAATCGGATCTTCGAACTCTTCAGACGTGCCCTGTCTAGATACAGGAATCGAGTCTGGTACTGCAGTCGTCAACAGATACTCCCTGGCAAGATTCAGGAAACGGATCTTCGAACTCTTCAGACGTGCCCTGTCTAGATACAGGAATCGAGTCTGGTACTGTAGTCGTCAACAGATACTCCCTGGCAAGATTCAGGAAACGGATCTTCGAACTCTTCAGACGTGCCCTGTCTAGATACAGGAATCGAGTCTGGTACTGTAGTCGTCAACAGATACTCCCTGGCAAGATACAGGAATCGGATCTTCGAACTCTTCAGACGTGCCCTGTCTAGATACAGGAATCGAGTCTGGTACTGTAGTCGTCAACAGATACTCCCTGGCAAGATACAGGAATCGGATCTTCGAACTCTTCAGACGTGCCCTGTCTAGATACAGGAATCGAGTCTGGTACTGTAGTCGTCAACAGATACTCCCTGGCAAGATTCAGGAATCGGATCTTTGAACTCTTCAGACGTGCCCTGTCTAGATACAGGAATCGAGTCTGGTACTGTAGTCGTCAACAGATACTCCCTGGCAAGATTCAGGAATCGGATCTTCGAACTCTTCAGACGTGCCCTGTCTAGATACAGGAATCGAGTCTGGTACTGTAGTCGTCAACAGATACTCCCTGGCAAGATTCAGGAAACGGATCTTCGAACTCTTCAGACGTGCCCTGTCTAGATACAGGAATCGAGTCTGGTACTGTAGTCGTCAACAGATACTCCCTGGCAAGATACAGGAATCGGATCTTCGAACTCTTCAGACGTGCCCTGTCTAGATACAGGAATCGAGTCTGGTACTATAGTCGTCAACAGATACTCCCTGGCAAGATACAGGAATCGGATCTTCGAACTCTTCAGACGTGCCCTGTCTAGATACAGGAATCGAGTCTGGTACTGTAGTCGTCAACAGATACTCCCTGGCAAGATTCAGGAATCGGATCATCGAACTCTTCAGACGTGCCCTGTCTAGATATAGGAATCGAGTCTGGTACTGTAGTCGTCAACAGATACTCCCTGGCAAGATTCAGGAAACGGATCTTCGAACTCTTCAGACGTGCCCTGTCTAGATACAGGAATCGAGTCTGGTACTGTAGTCGTCAATAGATACTCCCTGGCAAGATTCAGGAAACGGATCTTCGAACTCTTCAGACGTGCCCTGTCTAGATACAGGAATCGAGTCTGGTACTGTAGTCGTCAACAGATACTCCCTGGCAAGATTCAGGAAACGGATCTTCGAACTCTTCAGACGTGCCCTGTCTAGATACAGGAATCGAGTCTGGTACTGTAGTCGTCAACAGATACTCCCTGGCAAGATACAGGAATCGGATCTTCGAACTCTTCAGACGTGCCCTGTCTAGATACAGGAATCGAGTCTGGTACTGTAGTCATCAACAGATACTCCCTGGCAAGATACAGGAATCGTATCTTCGAACTCTTCAGACGTGCCCTGTCTAGATACAAGAATCGAGTCTGGTATTGTAGTCCTCAACAGATACTCCCTGGCAAGATACAGGAATCGGATCTTCGAACTCTTCAGACGTGCCCTGTCTAGATACAGGAATCGAGTCTGGTACTGTAGTCGTCAACAGATACTCCCTGGCAAGATTCAGGAATCGGATCTTCGAACTCTTCAGACGTGCCCTGTCTAGATATAGGAATCGAGTCTGGTACTATAGTCGTCAACAGATACTCCCTGGCAAGATACAGGAATCGGATCTGGAATCACGACGATTGATAGCAATTATCTTTGTGTTAACTTTTGTCCTGAAAAGACAAAACGTTAGTTGTATGCGATGCCATGATGTATGACATGCGAGATGCTCTCAGAATGAATGAGATTGTATGTTCATGATGCGTATATGCATGCTATAATGTATGAAGATGTGTTGTTTATGAATGTATGTTTTCGTCTTAGGAAAAAAATCCTTGACGGGTGCCGGGAAGTCACATCCTGGGTTGATGTTAGAGAGTAGTGTTTCCACTGGAGAGTGATGGTTGCAAGAATAAACCGGTAGGAGAAGATGACTCCGTTGGGGGAATAAACTTGTTGGAGAGATTACTCTGCGGGGAGAAAATTAATCTGGCGATCTGGCTGGGGAACAATACTCTGTGGGGAGAGAGGTACTATGTTGGGGAAGCATTTCCTTTGAATGTTGGTCCGCCGCCGGGGAACAATCTTTAGACCAAGACTGCCGGGGATGTTTGTCAAGAATGTGTGCTGCTGGGGAAGGTCGAGATCTGCGGGAGGATACCCAACTTCCTTAAGGTTGATAACTGCTTTGCTTGAGGAGAGTATACTGCTTGCTGGCTCACTCTCTGGGGAATTAAAATACCTGGTTGTGTTCTTCAGCTGAACCTACCTTGATACCTTGGAGGACAGAACCATTAGATTGCTTAGACAACCTATCATTGCCCCTGTTTCTGAGGCGGGAGGGGAAGACTTGTGGAGGTGCTTGAGGACTGCCGATTTGACCAATCTTCTTCTGGTAGGCAGGTGACAAGATGATAGGACATAGTCGTACGCTTTGATCCCTAACTTTTGCCTGGACCGCCCTTTCGGGTTTTCAGTCCACCGGGATACCCATTTTTGCCCAAGCCACCTTTTCAGGTTTTCGACTCGTCGGGTGTACAGATTTTTTCATTTCATCCCTTATTTTTGCCCGAACCCTTTTGGTTCGCCGGGAAGCCCTAATTTTTGCCTAGGTATGTCAACCTAGCGGGTCTTTGATTATGCGTAGTATTCTTTCGACTATGTCCATGTTCTTAGAATGCAGGGAGGTGCCCCTGGCTGTTTATGTTGCCATGTTACCAGAAGATGTCTGATCGCGCAAGATTCGTTGTTGAAATGCCCCAAGTGACTTAGGCGGAGATTTGCCCCAGGCTATTTGGCCTTTGAGAGATTCTCCGAATCTTGATTGGACTGCCCCAGATGATTGGACCATGATCATGTTGTGCCCCTTGATTGGAGGTACTTCTGTTCATTAGGCATTCGTCGTGCGAACTTCTATGCTGTTCAAACAAAAAGTCATATGCAAACAAAGTCATGTTAAAAATGCAAAGCTTATGTCTGTTTTGAAGATTTTGAAAATGCATTCTCTTTCATAAAACAAATGAATGTTTGTAAAACGTGATGTCAACTCCGTATTTACCGTAAGCTTTAAGGAGTCAGGATACCTTTCGTAACATTATGCTTTCGAACTAACCCATGCTTCAGCTAGGACTTTTAAGGGTCATAACGTGGCTTGGTTCACGGTTCAAGAAACAAAGGATAAAGGATCAAATTTATTTGTATCCACCCGCTCTTCGTGATGTTCTTCAAACCTAAACTCAGTTGATCGTGCGTTAGACCTTGTTTGAGTCTTTGCTTTGATATACCAATGATGGTTCAGATAATGATGATTTATTCTGAATGGGCAGTCATTTCTTTTTGTTGAGGGTTTGTGTGACCTCTTTTTTTTTATTTTATTATCCCTATTTTTTTTGCCTGAACTGTTTCTTTTGTGATTACAGTCAGCGGGATGCCCCAGTTTTGTAAGTCTCCTTCATAGGTTTTGACTTAATGGGTTTTTATTTTTTTGAGATATAATGACTGCCTATTTGTATGATTGTTCGGAACCATCACTGTCTTTTGTTTTGTAAGGACCTCTTTGGTGCCATTCGTTATGCACTTGGATCAACTGAGAGACTACCCTGCCCCAGGTTATGATTAAGGGTTTTAAATTTCGAAAAGAAAAACTCCTACTTCTTTGGCTCAGAGGGGTTGACGAGGGATTATCTTCCTTATAACTCCAGTGTTTAGGAATTGAAGCAATGCCTGTACCTCATCAGCGGGGTCTATTCAAAAGCATACTGTAAAAATCGTGGTATCGTTTTCGTCATCCTCCCTCAAGAGGCTTAGAATTATTAACTGAGAATTGATCATCACAGAAAAATGAAAACAGTTTGCATATAGTGAATACGAAATAATTACTTCAAAACAGACATGTGTAATGCATTAATGAAATAACAATGTTTAACATGAATAAGTGTTTGAACAATCAAAAGAAAATTACAACTTGAAAATTCTAATAAACACAAGTCTTCTAGTCTCAGGGCTTGTTACTTCAAATGGTGAACCTCGCAGGGATAGTAGAAGAACTCGACCTGACCATCTGGGGTGAATTCCACAGCTCCTTCATCAATCAGGCTTTGGATTTTGTACCTCAACTTCCAACAGTCATCAGTATCATGCCCCGGGCTGTTAGAATGGTATGCGCACCTGGCCCCAGGATTATAGTTGGGTGAAGAAGTCTTAGGATTAGGGTGAGGTCCTATCAACGTCACCAGATTCAACTTCAACAGGTGTTGCAAAGCTTGGGACAGCGACGTGTTGAGCTGGGTGAATTGCCTTCTGGGCTTGCTATGATCAACCCGTTGCTCTGGGCGAGGTTGTGGTTGGAGCTGTGAAGTAGTAGCAGCTTGGAGAGGTCTATTCATTGAACCAAGCCTTTGACTTCTTGGAGGCTGATTACCAGTTTGGTCTCCAGCCTTGGCTACTTGCTTCATACTGTCTTGCTGAAGCTGGTTGATCACAGTTCTCAACTCTTCTTGTTCCCGAGCTAAGCCTTGGATAAGGGCCATTTGCCCCAGCATCTGAGTCCTCATTATGTCTATCTCAGCTTGCATATGTTTCAGCCGTTCATCTTTACCGTCTTCTGGACTGTTCTTGACCAAATTCCCCATGAGGAGCGTTCTCAACTCTTCCTGCCCCTTGGATAGGCTTAGGAAGATCTCCCTGAACTGAGTCTCTTGAGTAGGGAACTCCTGGGTGTTTGATTGGAAAGCCATTGCTGAAATAAACAGCGAAGAGGGTAAGTAGCCTGTAACAAGGGTACCTGTTATGCAATGATGTGTATGATATGCATGCAATGTTTTCAAGGATCTCGCGGGATAAACAAGAAATTTTGTTAGCATTTGGATCCGGTAGCTTGATTGAAAGAGCTTCATGTTTGTTGGGAATCTTTCTTCCAAGGGTCAAAGGCTCACCATATCCAGTGGGTCATAGCCTCTGACTTCAGTCATCATGTCTGGTTTTGATTTCCAGACAACCTTGGTTAAGGGAACCTTCTTCAAGAGTCAGAGCTCACCATATCAAGTGGGTCATAGCCCCTGACAATCTCGGCTAGAGGAAAATAAATCCTCTTTGCCCCTTGCTAGACGTTTGATTCATCATGACCTGCATCACAAGCCCTTGAGATCCTTGAAATGGATTAATCCTTATGCAGGATGTATGCAATGGTATGATGTCATGCTATGCATGGGGTAATGTAGGTAAACCCTGTTATGAGTCCCAATTAAGGACTGCAAACCAAAACCTGCAAGAAACTCAGTACACTCTGTTAGGAGTCCCCATTAAGGACTATAAACAAAACCTGCAAGAGACTTAGTAAACCCTGTTATGAGTCCCAATTAAGGACTATAAACAAAACCTGCAAATAGTTCATGTGTTAGATAACAAGTATGCAAGTAGTCAAGTTGGAAGGCACACAAGTCACACAAGAGAAACCCTTAGAGTTCAGGCCAGCATGGGGTCTGGGTATTACCCTCTTGAAGTTGGTTGGCTCATACCTGTCCTATCAAAGTAACCGGGTTCTAAGGATCTCAATATCATTGGATTGCTTTCATTGTTCATCGTTTCGATTTAGCCACTGACTGGCGATCAAAATATCCCAAGAAAACAATCCTCAATTGAGTGTAGTATCGAGTATCAACCGACTTCGGAGTACACCAAAGTAGTCATCTCACTACCCTAAAGAGGCCAAGATGGTTCAATTAAGGTTCCTAAGGTCTGTTGATGCTTCACGACACCATGCGGAGGCCCCGTACTCTCCTTGATTGACTCAAGGGTTACCGGTACACACCAAAGTGCCACATCAACGTAGCAGACTGCTTCAACCATGTCGGTATACCCCGCACAGTTCCCTCACAGCCTTGTTGCTACTTTCTAAGAAGGTATCCCCAGATCCGGGTTAGGATCTATAGAACTCCCAAGACAGTCCCCACAATAATAAAGCAAACAATTCAGACAATTGAAAACACAAGTGATCTTAGTCCTAAGGTATACCTCACTTTAAAATTCCCCAGCAGAGTCGCCAGTTCTGTGATCGGTGGATCTGGAATTGACTGTTTTAAAGCTGGTTTCGCGAAATGTCGCGGTAAGCAAGAGTCGCCACCGTCTTTTATTTTCTCCAACATGGAAAGGACAAAAGCACAGAAAAATTCCTTATTGAGATTAGTTCTCGGTTCGGGAGGTAGATTATAGAAAGGGAAGGTGTTAGCACCCTTTCTATCCATGGTTATCCATGGGCTCTTAGATAATCGCTCATTGTGTTTTCAAAAGGTTTGCTTTTCAATTGTGAGTGGGTTTTGAAAAAGTTTCGTTTGAAAAATTTCTAAGTGACTCTTGTATCTGTCCTCAAGAGTGTATGAAAAATTTGTTTGAAAGCTTTTAGAAAGTGTAGGTGTGAAAAGTATTTTGTTTGTTTTTTGAAAAGAGCAAGTATCTATGAGAATCTACCTACACTAAGGAATTCGTCTGTGTAAATGTCCTTAAGGTAGTGCCATCCCACCATTGAGAGGTAGGTAGCACCACCGTTGGAGGTGTTCAGGTTAATTCGAGGTTCGGGACATGGTGATCACCAGAGCAATGGGAAGACACCTTAGAAGCTACCCTCATGCCAGGTTCCCGGATCATGAGGACTTACTAAGACATCCTCTACTCGACGATCACCTTTCGAGGGGCAAGGCAACAGTGAAGCGTACCCTAGGGGTGGTGTGTGAATTGTGTGTCATTTTCAGTTTATTGTTTGTCTTGTCATGCATTGGTGATCTACGTTTTGATTTTATTTTTGGGCATTCATTCTTTCATGTTATTGTTTAACAGTTAAAAGTGCGGGAATTTAAAGTGCGGAAAAGATAAATGTCCTACGCTATTACAAAGGCGCGGGTCTACAACACCAAATTAATCCAGACCCGATTTAAAATAAATTGCAGAAAATAAATGTCTAATAGCTATTACATGGCTTTGGTACAATTACATTATATTTAGAAAAGGAAATCAAAATAAACGTGCGAAAGGAAATTAGAATCGAGTGCGAGGGCGTTGGACCCTTTAAAGAAATTAAATATTGAAATTGAAAATTAATTAATGATTTAATAAGAAAAGAAGTTATTTTTTTGATATTTTTTGTATTTAATGGACATAAAGAAAATTAATTGGATTTTGAAATTAAATTAAAAAAAAAAACTAGTTCTAAATTGTTTTTAATTATTAAAGAAAATATTTAAGTTTAAACCTAATTTACTAATTGTTTAATTACAAGAGTATTCACAAATTTAATTAATAATAATAATAAGGAGAAAAAGTTATTTATTGAGAAAAGAATAAAGATACTAATAACCTAATTTTTATGTTTTTTTTAATTATTTAGAAAAAGACATTAAAGTTAAAAACCTAAATTTAAACTAATTGTTTTATTGGAATTTATTTACAAAATCAATAGAAATTAATATTAATAAAACATATTTTTTGTGTTTTCTTGATTTCTGATTTTTTTGTATTTTTGTGTTATAAAAATTAATTTGATGATTTAAATAAAACAAAAGGAAAACAATTAAAATAAAAAGAAGAAAAGAAAAATGAAAAAAAGAAAATGTGATGCAAACCATGGGGGATGTTGGCCCTTAGATCTGTGCTGGTGAACACTTGGAGCGCTGGGACATGAGGTTTATGGTGTTCCTCTTTTGAGAATCTTCACATGAAAGCAATTGAAAAAATAATATGGAAATTATAGGGGACCTGGGAAGAACTTACAGCGCGGTATGATGGATTTTTGATCTCACACTTTTTTTTGACACTTTTTAGTTTTTGCTCTGGCAGTTTGTGCACTTTTTCTAGGTTGTGAATGAGGCTTGCAAGGCTTGTATATATAGGCTTGGATGAGAATCAGTCACATTAAGGAGCTTTTAAGCCTTGCAATGAAGTTTTGGATTTTCACATAAACCACCATTATCAACTTTCCATTTTGAGTCCATTTTTGAATTCTTGCCTTGTTTACTCCCTTGCACGAATTTTGGTAGGCACATAATGATGTTTCAAGGCTAGTAAAGACCAAATATTCCCTTTTAAATTAATTTTTGAATTTCTTTTGATTTTAAAAGATTTAAAATTAATTAAATCCAATAAAATCAATAAAAAATGAAAAAATTAATAAAAAAATCTGAAATAAAAGGTGGGACACGTGGGAGGCATGGCCAAGTCAATTCAAGTGGAAAAAGTGGGCCCCTTTTGTCAAAAATGAGATTTCAAGGATAAATGATTTTGGCCATTTCACAAAAATTTCCCAACTTCTCCAATGCATAACTTGCTCAATTTTTAAGCTTTGCTCATGTTCTTGGACATTTTAGAAAGGTCTTGAAGTCCTCTAAACAATGTCTTTGGTCCCATGTCATTTTGATTTACCAATCTCAAGTTATGGCCTTTGACTTAAAGTCCCTTTTTGTTGACTTTTGAAAATGACCTATAATGTTGAAATTGATAACTTTTTGTGAGAGCATTTCTTGGACTTGAAGTATGAAGATGAGTTGTAGGAAATGTCTTTCTCTTCAAAATGAGCTTTGGATGGAATTTTTATGATGAACCATGTGAAAGTTATGCCCTGGTCAATTTCAGTTGACTTTTTCAGCTGTCCAAAAATAGAAACTTTTGTATCTTGATGATTTTTGAGCCAAGTTTTGAGAATCATGATCAAGCATTGATCAAATGATGTTTGTGGCTTCAAAATGATATGTTGACCAAAAATTTGAACTTTTGACTGTCAAATGACCATTTTGCCCCTACAGTTGACTGTAGTGCAATTAGGGTTTTTGACTGTGCAACTTTGTGCTGAAAGTCTTGAAACTTGACATGTAGGTGCTTGACAATGTTTATGTGCATGGGAGACTTGATTGAGGCCTTGAAAACTTCAGCTTCCTTGTGAGAACCAAAACCCTAGTTTGACTGGCTTCAGGAGGATGGTTGACTGTGTAGCCTTTGAGTAGACTTGAACCAATTGTGGATGATTCTTGTCAAAACTTTGAAGGTTATGGGAGGGCAAATTTTGGGGTACAACAGAACCCAGTGGGATTATTCGCATAGCTGTTTTTCTTTGTTTTTCACAAATTGTATAAATTCTGTTGTTCGGCGGCATTCTCTTACTAGGACGTTAGCCTCTTGTACAAAAAACGCCTATTTACGGGCCAAGCTGCAAAGTTAATACAATTCATTTTCACAAAGAAATTTCAAATTGTTTTTCTTTTTCTGTTTTGTTTTGCAAGAACATCCAATGTTCATTTTTGATATATGCATTTGACCTTGATTGTTGCTCATAAATAATTACATGCGAAACAAAAGACGATTACTCGTAATATCAGAAACAGGGGCAAATAAGAAATGCCTGAACTGTACGGTTTCTCTATCCACCAGGTATAGGGATAGACCTAGTTGGAGAAAACGATCAAAAGAACATTCACTCTCCGTAGAGTAAAAAAAAAGACAGTAATGTTAACTCTCCCCAGCTGAGGCTCACAACCGCGAATGAGTCGGCAATATTCTCCCCAAGCAGAGTTTATCTGTCATTAGCACTGAAGAAATTATCCCCAGCGGAGTATGAAAAATTATCCCCAGTGGACTCTGGAAGATTGTCCCCAATAGAGTCTAAAAAGTTATCCCCAGTAAGGTCGCAACTGGAAATTCATCCCCAGCGGAGTTCATTCCTTTTACAACCAGAAACTCAATTCCCAATAGTGTTCATTACCACCAGCAACGGTAATTCATCCCCAGCTGAATTTATCAGCGGAATCCTCAGCAGAGCATCTCTTCCCCCACAGAGTCATTTCCTCGTCAGTTTATTCCCCGACAGAGTTATCCTCTCCTGCAGGTTTATTCTCACAATCATCTTCATTCACTATCCCCAGCGGAAACGAAGAATTCAACTCTTTTCTCCAGCAGCAATCCGGGATTTATTTTCCCCAGCTAGAGAGAATCATAAAAACATTGCATGTCTATACATCATGACATATGCATACACATCATACAACACAATCTCATTTATTTTGAGAACATCATTGCTTGATACATATCATGCATTACATACATCTAACCTTTACCTTTCAGGAAGGATATAGTAAAATTCTCATAAAGATCAAGCTATGAAGCCTTTTACCTCAGTTGAATAACGGACGACCGAAGTTCCTAAATGTCAACAGAGATGACTCCCCAGTTGAATACGGACGATCGAAGCTCCTAAAATTCAATTTTCCTCTTTGATAGAGATGATTCCCCAGTTGAATACGGACGATTGAAGCTCATAAAATTCAATTTTCCTCTTTGATAAAGATGATTCCTCATTAGAATACGGACGATCAAAGTTCCTAAAATTCAAATTGAGATGTTTCCTCAGTAGAATACGGACGACCAAGTTCCTAAAATTCAACAGAGATGTTTCCTCGGTAGAATACGGACGATCGAAGTTCCTAAAATTCAAATTGAGATGATTCCTCAGTAGAATACGGACGACCAAGTTCCTAAAATTCAACAGAGATGTTTCCTCAGTCGAATACGGACGACCAAGTTCCTAAAATTCAACAGAGATGTTTCCTCAGTGGAATACGGACGATCGAAGTTCCTAAAATTCAACAGAGATGATTCCTCAGTAGAATACGGACGACCGAAGTTCCTAAAATTCAATTGAGATGATTCCTCAATAGAATACGGACGATCGAAGTTCCTAAAATTCAACAGAGATGTTTCCTCAGTAGAATACGGACGACTGAAGTTCCTAAAATTCAATTGAGATGATTCCTCAATAGAATACGGACGATCGAAGTTCCTAAAATTCAACAGAGATGTTTCCTCAATGGAATACGGACGATTGAAGTTCCTAAAATTCAACAGAGATGTTTCCTCATTAGAATACGGACGATCGAAGTTCCTAAAATTCAAACTGAGACGACTCACCAGCAGAATAACGGACGATCGAAGCTCCTAAAATTCTATTTCTCTCAAGACATAGATCAACATTCCCCAGCAGAATCTTCCTCAACAACAGGTATACAAGCTCTCGATAAGGAATCTCTTATGCGATCGACACTCCTTCAGATGGCATCTTTAAGCCCATCCCCTCGTCAGCAATTTCCAAATGGCATCTGTAAGCCCATTCCCGATATCGCAAGACGGACACCACTTCATGCGAGTGCAAATTTCTGGGCACTCTAGTGTTCAATCATCTTCCACATTCGGATCACGAAAGGCACAAAAGCCAATCTATATCCTCAGGTTTAAGAAGATTGAAGAGGGGCAGCTGTTGTACCCCAAAACTTTCCCTCCCATATTTCTCAAAACATTTCAAGAAAAATCCACAAGTTGCTCAAGGTAGTCTAAGGGTTGGCCAGACAAGCTCTCTCCTAAGGAAGTCTACCTCAAATTAGGGTTTCATGTTGCATCAAGATATTTGAGTCCAAGGGACCCCAAATTCTTCTCATCAGCACTTGGACTTTATCTACGCTTCTTATCATCTGCGCGACTACAAAATTTCTCTTGGAGATTGAACACATCTGTTGGATTAATTGTACTTAGGATTGGAGAACATCAAGGAGAATGGGGTGGGATAAATAAATCTTGAGCATTATATCTATTGTTTCTTAAACCACGAACCATGGCCACGTTACAACATTCAAAAGGCTTAATTGAAGCAAGGTTAACTATGAAAGCATACTCGGCGAAATTTGTGTTAAACTGACTCCTATGTTTGTTAAAATCATTACTAACCACTTCACTTCTTCGAATATCCACCTCTAATCATCCATTTTTATTCAGACTTTGATTTCAAAACTTGCATGTGCATAAAACAGAATTACTTTTCAAAGTGTACACTTTTATCTACGAATAGACACTTAGTATCAAGGAGATCTCAAAAAGAAATTGGGTTAAGCGATCCATTTCAAAACGCTCCTAACCAGGGGCAAAGCATCTTAAGTAGAACCCTATAATCAAAATAAAAATTATTGATCGTAGGGGCATATCACATTAAGATCCTATTGACTAGGGGTGACCATTCCAAGATTCAATCAACTAGGATCACGTTTCAAAGCACTACTCAATAAGGGCATACCTTTTGAAGGATCATTACTTAATAATGTCATAACATGGTAGGATCTAGTTTCCTTTTTCCACAACTTCTCGAGGCCCTAACAATCAGGGGGTAACCTTCGAGACCCAAATGTTGATGTTGGGGCAGTACATATCAAGCTCATCTTACACCAAGTGGAACCCAAGTTCCTATTCAAGAAACTTTAGATACAAACTCCGCTAAATTTGAATGATTAGGGAAATTCATCATGGAGATCTAAGAGTACCTCCTCCAAATTCTGGAGAGTGGGGGGCATACCTTTCAAGAAGTGCAAATGTTGGGGCAAATCATTGCGAGGCTCGATCAAAAGGATTTGATTCAAAACCAGTTCATTAAGGGGCAAGCTCTCTGCGTACTTTCACAATCACCAATGGATCCTCCTCCTACAACACTGTTGTACCCCAAAACTTTACCTCCCATATTTCTCAAAACATTTCAAGAAAAATCCATAAGTTACTCAAGGTAGTCCAAGGGTTGGCCAGACAAGCTCTCTCCTAAGGCAGTCTACCTCAAATTAGGGTTTCATGTTGCATCAAGATATTTGAGTCCAAGGGACCCCAAATGCTCAACAATGTACTAATATGTCCTCAAGATCATCCTTGTCAAGTTTCAAGCCTTGTAGAGGAAATTTTCTCAGTCAATTGCTCAAAGGCCTGAAAATCGACTGTGATAGGGCAAAACTCAACTGTGGCCCACATACAGTCAAACTTCAAGATTTTTGGTAAACATCCTCATTTTGAAGTATATTTCATTATTTGATCAAGTATTGATCATGATTCACCAAGGATTGCTCATAATTCATCAAGACTCAGAAGTTGATAAATTAGGGTTTTATAGGAAAAGTCAACCCAACTTTGACCAAGCATAACTTTCTCATACTTTATGAGAAATGACCCATCCAAATCTCATTTTGAAGAGGATGCAATTCCCTACAATCCATATTCATCTCCCAAGTTCAAAATATGCACACACAAGATGTTATGAATTTGGATATTATAGGTCATTTTGAAAAGTCAACAAAAACACCTTTTTTGTCAAAGCTTCATACATGAGCATGGAATATCAAAATGAGATGAGACCAAAAGGGTTGCTTAGAGGACATCTCAAGATTTCTAAAAAGTCCAAGAACACCTCCAAAGGGTCAAAATTGAGGAAGTTATGCATTGGTGAAGTTGACCTGTTTTGCAAAATTGCCAAAAGTCAACTATCCCTAAATCTTCAAATTTTGCCAAATGGGCCCAATCTTTTTCACTTGTTTTGAGTCGGCAACATAGTCCACGAGCTCTAGACTTTGCCACTTGTCCATATATTATTTTTATTATTTATTTTGATTTTTATTTGAATTAATTCAATTTAAATAAAAAACAAATCAAATAAAATCCAAAATATTGAAAGTAAGAGATTTTGTGCTTGTTTCAGGTTCCAATTACAGCTAGCAAGTCATTCAATCTCGTATCAAGGCATGTGTGCACAAAAAGATTGGATTTGGACCAATTTTGGAAAGTTTTCAAAGTGTATCAAATCACAATCCAAATCATTGAAGGAGGAAGATTGAATACAGCTTATCAACCTTAATACATTGCTTGGTACATATAGAGTGAGTGCAGACTCAAAAAGGAGGTTAGAAACAGGCGCAAGAGGCAGAACAAAAACTTGAAAAATCAAGAAAAAATGCAAGATTGAAATCCCATTTGGAGGCAGTTTCAGGACCTTTGAACGATCCCAATCGATTCCTGAGAGTCTCAGCAAGCTAAAGCAATCGAAACCAAGCACTTACAGGCCCTACATCTCACTGTAAGTTCATCACGACATCTCATCTTTTTTGAATTCATATTTCATGATATAGGCATTGTTAGGATGAATTACTCACATATTCTTGATCTATGAGACATATGCAAGCTTGCTGTATGATTTAATTGCATTTATATGGCTCATATCAGATTTCACCATGGCTAGGTTTCAAAGCTTCGAATTAGGTTTTTTGTCTACAGGTGAAATTGGCCTTGATAAAAGGTACCATCATGTTCAGAAGGATGAGACGGTTCTAACCATGGCCTTGGTGGTCATTTATATCACATGTACGTGATTTTGAGAATTGACAGGGCTATAGCGACGGACGTTGTCCGTAGGTAAAAGTTCTCAGAACTTTTAGCCACTGAGAGAGGAAGGAGACGACTACGTGTCACTCCCCTATTGGAACGTTCAAATCTGGCGCGCGTGTTCTCATTATTTTCCAATAATTCTTTGTTTTATACATTTTTTTCTCTTCATTATATGTATAACAAGTAGCAAGTGGTGCAGTGGTGAGCGTAGCATGGAATTTGCCTTGGGGCCTGGGTTCGAATCCCAGGTCCCCCTATTTCTCTATATTATTTTCTTTCAGGTTATCCAGTGTGCTTACCCACCAGAAATCCACCATACGCCCTCATCATCAATCATGCCAAGTGTCCTAAGGCCAAATCTGATGGCCATCCAGGAGAGACCACCATAAACCAAGTCAAATGCGTATGCACAGGAGTCAAAAAGTCAAACGGATCTCATTCAAACGGGCCCAGATTCTGCTCTTTGCACCCCCAATTTTCAGGCCCAATTTCTTTTTCTTTTATATTTTATTTATTTCATTTAATTTATTTAATTTATTTACTAACCAATTCAATTATTTTCTTTTCATCAAAATCACCAAAAATATTTTTATGTCCAATTAAATTTAGAATATTTATTTTTGTTAAAAAATTAATTAATTTAATTAGGTTTGATTAAATTAGATAACTTTAATTTATTTTTGTAAATAACTTAAAAATAATTAGAATAAATAGGTTTTATTACTAACTTAATTATATTTCATTTTTTTTTCTAAAATAACAAAAAAAAACCAAAAATAGGTCACTTAATTATTTTCACTAATTAATTTAATCACTAATTAATTTTTTGTATTTAATTTAGAAAAACTTAGTTCTTTTCTTTAAAAATATTAAAAAAACAAAAACATTTTTCTTTTGATTAGGAGGGTCAAAACTCTAGTTTCTCGCCGATCTAATTTTCTCGCGCGCTTTATTTTTATCCAATTATTGTATCTGCTCACAGTTTGTAATAGTTTTAATTAGGGCTTTATTTTCATTTTTCGCTTTAATTTTAAAGGGTTTGTTTTCGGCTATGTAAATACCCGAAGCCTTGTAATAGCGTAGTTTAATTTCCGCATTTTAAATTCTGCAAATTCTTAATTGTTAGATGTATGAATAATTAGGGTTTGCATGACAAGAATGTATGTTAAAATTTAAAACAGTTAGATCACCCTAAATGTGCAAAGATAAATAAACTGAAATTGAATCACTCGCACATGCGCACTCCTAGGGTACACTCCCACTTGGTTGCCTTCGGTAAATGGTCATTGAGTATAGGATGTTTTTAGTGGTCGTCCTTTTTTCCAAAGATCAAAGTTGCCTCGGAAAGGTTGCCTCGGATATTGTTGCCTCGAATAATTGATCTAAGACATTAGGGTTACTATTAAGACGTCCTAACATTGCTTTAGTGACCGTATGTCCCTTTCGAATTGACCCTCAAAACTCCAACGACGGTGCTACCTACTCACTAATAGTGGGATAGCATTGTCTAAAGAAAACGAACATAGAACGATTCTTTTTTCGAGTAGGTAGATTAGTTCTTAAGTACTTGCTCAATCCAAACAAAAAATTTCACACTTACACTCCTTTACAAACAAAGTTTTCAAAAACACTTCATTACACTCTTGAAGACAGAAGCAAGAGTTAAATCGAAGTTAAAACAAAAACTTTTCAAAGCCCACAAACACAAAGAAAACAATTTTGAAAATGATGAGCAAGTACCTAAGAGCCCGTAGATAACTACGGATAGAAAGGGTGCTAATACCTTCCCTTTCTATAATCTACCCCCCGTACTCAGAAATATCTCGAAAAAGGAATTTTTCTGTGCTTTTTCCTTTCCTAGTTGGATAAAATAAAAGACGGTGGTGACTCTTGCTTACCGCGACATTTTGCGAAAACAAACGCAAAACGCAAACATGCATAAATTCCTTAACAAAATAGGGAAACCACGTCCCGGTTCTGGCCACCGTATCACAAACACCAATCTTCGAGTTCAAATCGAGTATCAAGAAATCATGTTAGCATAACATTCAACCTTCATATGACAAGCAACATTGTGGCATACACAACCTCTCCATGTCTTAACCATCTGCAATCCCTCATAGGGGCGTCAATCAAAAGCATAAGAGTCTGCATAAATTATTGTCATGCATTCATTAGGTTACTTTAATCCAGAGTCAAGCTATACATATCGTCTCATCCGTATGACGAATTCTGACATCATGGATCTAACAAAGAGCCAATCTTACTTAGCGTCTACCCTTAAGCCGAATTCTCATTGGCACATCAAAATTCCAACATACATTGATACATATCTGTGTCACTCATTACATGCATCAATCAATCATTACATTCATAATCATAAAGCGTAACACATAGCATAAACCATGTTGCATATAAAGACAATCATCATTGGAAAATCAAGTTATCTATTCTGCATTGAATATCGATAGTAGATTCCCCTGGTAAATCTCGATAGATGATTTTCCAGAAGACCTCAGCAGAAGGTAATTATGCGTTGAATCTCGATAGTAGATTTCCCTGGTTGATCTCGACAGTTGATTAACCAGAAGACCTCTACATAAGTTAACTCACAATCGAATCCCGACAGTTAATTTCCCTGGTTAATCTCAGCAGATGATTTTCCAGAAGACCTCAACAGAAGGTATTTCACAGTCGAATCTCAGTAGTAGATTCCCCTGGTTAATCTCAGCAGATGATTTTCCAGAAGACCTCGATAGAAGGTAGCTCACAATCAAATTGCAGCAGTAGATTCCCCTGGTTGATCTAGGTAGTAGACTATCCATAAGACTTCGACAGAAGGTAGCTCACAATTGAATCTCGATAGTAGATTCCCCTGGTTAATCTCGACAGTTGATTATCCAGAAGACCTCAGCAGAAGGTAGTTCACAATCAAATATCGGTAGTAGATTCCCCTGGTTAATCTCGGTAGAGGATTTTCCAGAAGACCTCTGTAGAAGGTAGTTCACAATCGAATCTAGGCAGTAGATTCCCCTGGTTAATCTCGGCAGATGATTTTCAAAAAGACCTCGGCAGAAGGTAAATCACAACAGAATCTCGGCAGTAGATTCTCCTGGTTAATCTCAGCAGATGATTTTTTAGAAGACCTCGATAACAGGTAATTTCTTAACCGAATCTCGGTAGTAGATTTCCCGTTAAGAGCGTCACATCAAGCATGAAGTACACATAACCATATCAAAGTATCAAGGACATTCACAACATTTGGTGCATCTAACATACAGAAACACCAAAGCACATTTGATAAAACATCAAAGTTTATTTTGGTTAGAAAAACATCGAAAAAGGTCCATGTCTATGCCCATGTCTACGCCTACGCTTGCAATATAAATATCAAAATCTCACAGACACTTATTTATCTTATTCAAACAAACTCAAAGACACGACAACACAACATATGATGTTGGGGAGTCGGTGACACAAAACCAATGGTTCAAAAGGAGAGAACATTAAAAAATTCACAACAAGCATTTGGTTCATATTTAAACACTTGCGGCATACACAAAGAACTCGGTACATTTTGAGTTCCATATCAACTTAGGGCATGCATGGCATCTTTCAAAACTACTTTGGTTAAATTACGAACTTTCTTGGGGTCCATCTTTAGCAAGCTTATCTCTGAGAACTAGATAGTTCAAACTTTAAGAGATACCTTGGTTGAGAACTGACACAACTAGTGTCATTGGCGGAAATTTGGGGTTTATTTTCTTCATGATGATAGTCTTGGTTGAGGGCGACACAATCAACATCATCGATGAACTTAGGGTTTCTTCATGTTGATAGTCATGGTCGAGGGCGACACAACAGACATCATCAATGAATTTAGAGTTTATTTTCTTCATGCTGGTAGTCATGGTTGAGGACGACACAACCGATATCATCAATGAATTTGGGGTTTATTTCTTCATGTTGATAGTCATGGTTGAGGGCGACACAACTGACATCATCAATGAATTTGGGGTTTATTTTCTTCATGATGATAGTCTTGGTTGAGGGCGACACAACCAACATCATCGATGAATTAAGAGTTTATTGTATTCATATTAATAGTCATGGTTGAGGGCGACACAACTGACATCATCAATAAATTTGGGGTTTATTTTCTTCATGTTGGTAGTCATGGTTGAGGACGACACAACTGACATCATCAATGAATTTGGGTTTTATTTCTGCATGTTGAAGTCATGGTTGAGGGAGACACAACCGACATCATCAATGAATTTTGGGTTTATCTTCTTCATGTTGATAGTCATGGTTGAGGGAGACACAACTGACATCACCAATGAATTTAGGATTTATTTCTTCATGTTGATAGTCTTGGTTGAGGGCTGGCACAACTGACATCATTGATGAATTTGGAGTTCATTGCTTCAGACCTAGCATATTTCATTTAGTTATCGAGTCTTGGTTAAGGGCTGACACAATCGACACCGTCTTTCCAAGTTCTAAATATCTGGTTTCAAGCTCGTATTATTTATCCTCTAGGTTGTGGTAAGTATGCAAAAATCTTTAGCTTATTGTGTTAGTCTCGAAGAAGCAATAAGTTATCTCTCTCTGTGATGTAATTCACTGTGTTAGTCTCCACGCGACAATATATCATTAAACTCTATGTTATTCACCCCCCATGCTGCGATGAATATGCAAAATCTGCGTTAAACTTACTATGTTAGTCTCGAAGCGTTAGTAAGTCAAACTTTCAAACTGAAGTTATTTACTCTATAACTGCGATATAGCTTGTTGCATCAGTATCAATGCAGCAATAAATTATCAATCTTTTAACTTGTGTTGTTTATCTCCTAGGTTATGATAAATACCAAAATCTACGATCTCTTTCCTAAGTATTAGTGAGTTATCCACGTCGTCATATCTAGGTCAATCTTACTCTTCAATCTCACTCTCTATTCAAACTCTGGTAGGATGATACATCATCATCTTTGCATATCTGCTCTTTGTGAAAACTCTGGTAAGATGACACATCATCATCTTTTTCCCTGTGCTCTTTGGTATGCTATATCAGTGTATCTTTAT